>VZRN01001083.1:15952-73990 GCA_013397935.1 Dasyornis broadbenti | reverse complement strand
TGTAAAATTCCATTTTATGCAGACAGAGCCACAAATCCTCCGGCGCTGCGCGGGGCGAGGCTGCGGCTGCCGGGATTTTCCCGCAGGAGCAGCACCTGGAGCCGGGCGCGGGCAGGGATGGGCAGGGATAGGAGCCCGGGCAAAGGCACAGCCCCGCTCCCGAGGGACAGCAGGGACAGGAGGAGGGACGGGAGGAGCGCAGAGCGCTCCGCTCTCGGCTCACGGTGACCCCTGGCAGCCTTCCCGCCCTTCCTGCTCCGCTGGGATGGATCATCCAGGCCTTTTCCCGGCTCCCTCCTGCCTCTAACCCCTCACCTGGACCTGCATCCTGCCTGCCCCGGGAACCTCATCCCTGTGGATGCTCGGCGAGAGGGACCCGCCAGCGGAGTTTCTGCAGCGTCACAAAACTTTGCTCCGGCGCTGAATGAAGGAGGGATGTGACCTGGAAAGGAGAAACAGGGAAAAGGGGATGTTGCCGCAGCTCGGAAAAGCCTTTCCCCACTCGTTTTTTTGGAAGGGATTCTACAAATGAGAGCAGGAAACTGCAGTCGGGGGGGGGTGGGTGCCAGAAATAGATTGATTTTTCCTTTCTCCTGCTAGAAATGAAGAAACTTGGGAATCCGTAGAGGCTGTTCCACATGGAACCCTCACTTTTTGATTGCCAAGGCTTTTGCATTCCTCTGGAAAGTGACACCCACCCCGCCACGGGAGCTGCCATGTAATCCCAAAGATTCAAAACTCCCGGGAACATCTCCGTGCCACCGAGCCAACTTCAGAGGGACACAAGTTTGGAATAAGCAGGACGTGTCCTGACTCTTCTCGGATGACAGAAGAGAAGGATCAGCCGGGAAGATGTTAAATGTTAATATTTTACCCAATCGCCGCCACTCGTGGATTTGGTGAGTATGCCACGGGTTTGTCTGGATCACAGCAGCTCTGGTGGGCACAAAAACTTGGAAATCGGGATTCTTCCCGGCTGAAAAGGACGGGAGCATGGATAAGAGGGTTCTTGGAGCTGTGGGTTTGCTGAATGTTTCCTTCTCTGATCTTCCCTGACACCAGATTTTGATCTCGCGACGCCTCCGAAGGGGGACGGTGGGGACGGGGTGGGGAAAGGATGGAAAATTTCCTGTTGTCCTGGTTTATTTTCCTTCTGAGGTGTTTGTGAGCCTCAATTTTCCTTTAAAAATTAATGAGTCCCTAAAAGATCCTTTCGCTGGAGCGGTTCCATGGTGCCACCTCGGCACCTTCTCCAGGCTCCTGTCAACCCCTGGTGCATTTTAATGAGCAGATGGAGCAGCTGCTGCTCCAGCCACGGCAGAGGGAGAGGAGAGGGAAATTCCAGAGGCGTTTCCCACCTTGGGGTTGCGAGACCGCGCCAAAATGTTGTTTTATAGGGAAAGATCCGCTGGTGGAGTTCAGGGACGGAGCCTTTGGGTGCTGTGATCCGTGGGGTGTTCCAGAGTGGATAACCGATGGAATCTGTAGGAGTACAGAATCTGGAGATCATTTGATATTCCAGATATTCAGATCCTGCCTGCTGTGATCTCACCTGCACACAAATATTCGGGTTTTACACGGAATTTATTCCCCGTAATCCCGTTACGGCTGGCAGTCGTTTCACCGGGGCTCTGGGATGAACCCGAGGATTAATGTTCGTGTATCTGAATGAAAAAATCCGGGTTCTGAGCCTTGGAGCGGCGCTGGGCTGGGCTCTCCAGAGCTCATCCTGCTCATCCCTCAGGGCCCTGTGTGGAGTTCCGGGGACTCCAGGACTATTGAAAGAGGGAAAATGCAGAGCTTGTGTTAAAGTCATGGATTCCTGGGCGGGGTTGGCTTGGAGATCATCTCATTCCACCATCCCAGGCTGCTCCAACCTGGCCTTGGACGCTTCCAGGGATCCGGTGGCAGCTGCAGCTTCCCTGGGAATCCTCAGGCCTCACGGGGAAGGATTCCTTCCCAACATTTCCTCCTAACATCCAGTCTAACCCAAGCCATCTTGGAATTTTTCCCCTTGATGGTTTTCAGGGGGAGTTGTTGGTTTGGTGTAGGAAGCTCCCACTGAGGAGGAGCCCCAGTAAGCCAAGCAAGAGGAATATTGGGTGGGAAGTGTTAATTAATTTGCCAGTTACAAATGAAGGGAAGAGGAGAGTCCGTGGGGATTGGTTCTGGACAGCTGAGGGAATTATGGGAAAAACGGTTTCCTTTGGAGAAAGGAGAACCACATTTCAGTGGCTGCGAGAAAATAGACATGATCTGAGCTCTAAGAATTGAAATAAAGAGTGAGCAGCCCCGAATTCCTTCCGGGGAAGGGGCTTGGGGACAGATCAGAGTCATTGGATCAACCAGGGAATTTTCAGGTCACTGAAACTGTGCAGCTCCAAGGGAGCCCTGCCAGGAGGTATGGGTTTATAGGGATAAAGGTTATCCTGAAAATCTCACTGCACCCGAGCCCGGGTGAAACAAAGCCAGGTCTGGCCTGGCTGATCCTGACCTGTGTCAGCTCCTGGGTGCTGTTCACAGCCCACATCGTGCCTGACACTCGGTCATTACTGGCTGGAATTCCTTCAGGGATTTCTTTCCTCTGGAATAAATCTTTTGGGCTTCCTCTGAGCTTCTCCCTCCTCTGTGCCATCATCCGAAAGGAAATGTTTGACTGGATCTTCACCCTGGCCTAGGGGAAGGTGTCCTGCCCGTGGCAGGGCTGGATTAGGGGACCCTTCAGGGTCCTTTCCAGAACATTCCATGATTCCATGGATGGCCTTTAGCTCCCATGTTCTCCCCAAGTATGGGAGAGGAGCTGGTGGCTTCCATCCACACGTGGTCAGTGCGGGACATTGGTCGCTGCTGCTTTTGGGGTGCAGAGGGGCGGGAATGGGGCTTTGGAACATGTTCTGGGGAGATGGAAATCGGGATTGCACCGGCACAGCAGGTCCTGCTGGAGAAATGTGGGAATTCCTGGCTTCCAAACTCGGGTCTGGCCCCGGCACTGGAGCTGCGGAGGCTGAACTTTGTGTCGGAGAGGTGGAGCAGAAACTCTGTCATGATATGAAGTGCTGGCACCAAATCCCGGGATTTCTGACAGCTCAGGAATCTTGGAGAGGTGCTCCACAGCTCCCAGATAGCGGCTGGAGTGGCAGCTCCTCCTGGAATCTCTTTGTGACGGAACAGAAACAAATTTATCAGTGCAGGGATAAGCAGAGCGTGACAGAGTCACCCTGACCTCGCTCCCCTCAGCCCTCCCGGCTCAGGCTGAGGTTTCGCACTTGGATGCGAGGCTGGACGGGGTTTCCATGATGCGGTACCAGAATCATGGAATCCGTGAGGTTGGAAAAGCCCTCGGAGATCGTGGAGTGCCCAGCACTGCCAGGGCCGCCCAAGTGCCACATCCGCAGGGATTTCAAACCCCTCCAGGGATGGGGATTCCATCCCTGCCATGGGCAGCTGTGCCAGGGCTGGACAGCCCTTTCCAGGAAGGAACTTTCCCAAATATCCAACCCTGGCACAACTTGAAGCCGTTTCCTCTTGTCCTGTCGCTGTTCGTGGGAGCGGAGCCTGAGCCCCCCTCACTTCACTGACAGAGTTCACTTTGATTTTTATACTGAGTTTCAAAATCCTCAAGGGATTGGTCTGAGAATTAACACCCTCCAGATCTGCGGGTTAAACCTTCCCGTCACCTTATTCCCACGGATTTCAGCTGTAACTGAAACCATTTCGGTTTTCCTCACGGATTAATTCCTATAAATAGGCAGGATTTCCAACAAAGCCGTGATTTATATGCAGAGGTAGATTTGAGAGACAGAACTCCGAAATCTGTAGGCACAATTGAGAAAAGAAGAGGCCAAATATTTCTCCTGTGCTCACAAGTGCCTGGAGGAAGCACAAAGCACTCGCTGTGGAGCTGTGTCTGCTGCAAAGACAATGCCTGCCTGGGAGGGAATCGGGAATAAAACCTTGGATTTAATTGGCAGCGTTAGGCTGGGTGGGAAGCTGGAGATGGAGGGATTCCGGTGCAGGAATGGGGTTGGTATTTAGTGACCTTTCCCTTCTCTTCAGGACGTGGCTTTTCAAGTCGTTCCTGGCTGTGTTTTCCTGCTGCTTTTGAAAGGCAGAAGATAAGAGGTGGAGGCTGCTCCTGACGTGTTTACATTTCCATATTTCCATTAATTATCCTCACTTCCAGGGAAAGAACCTGGGGAGCTTCACCGGGATGGGAAACTTTTCAGCCGGGTTCATGGACATCTCTGCCTGCACGGAGCTGCTTTTCCAGGTTATTCCTCCTGCTCCTGCTGCTCCTTGCCTTGTCCAAGAGGTGCCGTCCCGGTCCTCCCTGGCTGCAGGCAGCCCTTGGGATGAGCCTGGATGGAGGAGCTGCTCCCCAGCCCGGCCCTGGTGGTGTCCAGGGATCATCCCTTGGGATGGGTGACAGCAGGGACGAGCAGGAAGTGCAGGGTGGCCTCTCTTGGTTCATGGGAGTCCAGAAGGACCTGGAGCTGCGGGAGAGATGCCAGGGGAGGCCCCGGGGCTGCTCCAGGGCTGGAGCCCCTCTGGAGCCAGGCTGGGAGAGCTGGGGGTGCTCTCCTGGAGAGGAGAAGGATCCAGGGAGAGCTCAGAGCCCCTGGCAGGGCCTGAAGGGGCTCCAGGAGAGCTGGAGAGGGACTGGGGCCAAGGCATGGAGGGACAGGACACAGGGAATGGCTTCCCACTGCCAGAGGGCAGGGATGGATGGGATCTTGGGAAGGAATTGTTCCCTGGGAGGGTGGGGAGGGGCTGGGATGGAATTCCCAGAGCAGCTGTGGCTGCCCCTGGATCCCTGGCAGTGCCCAAGGCCAGGCTGGAGCAGCCTGGGATGGTGGGAGGTGTCCCTGCCATGGCAGGGAGTTGGAATGGGATGATCCTTAGGGATTTTTCCAGCCTGAACCGTTCTGGGATTCTGTGAATGCAATCTCAGCTCTCAGCATTTCTGAGAAGTTCTGGGGCTTTTCCCACCCTCGCATCTTTGCTGCCTTAGGAATGCAGATCCCTGTTTCCAAAGCTTGATCAGGATTTCTTCCCTAACCCTCTTCTCCAGGGGCTAATCGCTGGGATTCGGATTCCTGTGAGCTCCAAACTCCTGGCAGATCAGGCAAATCAGGCGCTCGGGGAGCACCACCATGGAAAAGGGGTTTCTTTTCTTCTTTGCAGCAGCAAGGGGGGAAATTTAATCAGGGGACCTGGGGCTTCCCGCTGATCCGGGAGGGGTTTGTCTCACACGAAGAATTCCAGGAGTTGAGTGGATTTTTTCCCAAACACAGCCTCCCCAGCTGGGGATTTCCAGCTCCCCATCAGCGCGGAGCCAGGCCCCTGCAGTTCGTCCGCTTGGAAGCTGGGAATACTGGAGGAGCTTTTCCAGGGGCTGTGCAATGCTCCCTTCCCAACCCGTGCCCAGGATAAATCCAGGAGCTGCCTGTGTCGGAGTTCCCAACACGGAGCAGGACAGGTGGATTTTGGGAATTTCTCTGCTCCCCAGGCCCAAAGCTCAGCCCAGATTTAATCCTGAGGACTCAACAAAGGATTTTCCAGGGCTTTTCCCTGGGCTGCCATCCTGCTCAGCCCTGGGGCTCACAGGGATGTCCCCAGTGGGGTTCACTCCTTATCCACAGGAGGCTCCTCAGGACTTCCCAGAGGAATCCAGGTGGAATTCAAAACCTTTCCTATGGGAAACTGCAGTCCCAAAGCTGTCATCATCATCATCATCATCATCGTCATCACTCTCCTGTTCCCAGTGCCCTGGGAATTCTGGATTGTGGCAGATGGATTCGGTGCCCGGCTGCCACCGGAGCAGAGCTCTGGGACCAGGCAGGGAACAGCTCCGCTGCTCATTTTGGGAGAGAAAGAGAAAGATCCTGAAGCTTAGAATCGTGGAATCATGGAATCACGGAATCATGGAATCACAGACTCATGGAATCACGGAATCATGGAATAACAGAGTCATGAAATCATAGAATTACAGAATTATAGAATCATGGAATAACGGAACCATGGAATCATGGAATCCCAGAACCATGGAATCCCAGAATCATGGATTCACAGAATCATGGAATCACGGAATCACAGAATATCCTGAGCTGGAAGTGACCCCGAGGGCCGAGTCCAGCTGATAACACAATACCTTCATTCCATGCACCTTTTTCCCAACGATTTCAGGGCAAACCATTCCCTAAACTGTGTGAGCTCCAATACAGAGAGCCGTTCCTTTCCTCTGGAAGCACAAAGAGTGTCCTCCCTCAGCCTTTGCATCGCCTTTGTTCCGTTTATCACAGAATCCCAGCCTGCTCCGGCTTGGAAAGAGCCTTAAAAATCCATGGGGCAGGCCTGACCCTCGCTGCTTATTCTAATTGCATTTTTATTGATTGAAAACTCGGTGAAGGGCGTGAAGAGAGGAAAATAAAGCAGGAAGAGGCTCAGGAGAGAGGAAAAAAACCCCGATTTTGGCAGGTTTTTTCAGCCTTTCAGCGCTGAGTTCACCAGACGTGCGGGGCTGCTTTGAAAGCTCCCGCTGACGTCAATGGAGCAGCGGAATGGGAGCGCTGCGAGCTCCCGGCGCATCCCAGCCCTGCCCTGGCACCGCTCCAGCCCGGGGCTGCTCCCAAAAAACCTCCCCGGAGCTCAGGGAATCGTCTTGATCCAGCACAATTAACAACAAGGGTATTAGGGATGTGTGAAAGTGCTCGAGCCGCTCGCTGAGTGCTGGGATTTGCGTTTTTTGGGGGAGAAAAAAGCAAATTCTGGAGTAACAGAATCGTTGTTTGGTTTCTAAGTCATTTTACCGGATGTATCCATCATTTTGTAGGGTCTCTTTCGCCCCAACCCCCATCACCTGTACGGTTTTGTTGCTTTTTAAATGTAAACTCTTATTTTAAAGTCTTTTTAAAATAATGTAACTCCAAATTCTGGGACAGAAAATGCCTGCGAGCCTTTCAAAGCAGTTCGGCTTTTTTTAGCTTTTTGTTGGAAGGAAAAAAGCCTGGGAAAAAACGTGTTAATTGTATCGATCTGGGAATGCTGCTGGTCGGGAAGGAGCCCGATTCCTGCTGGGAAACCTCATCCCACAGATCCTTTGGGTTTTTTTAAGGAATTGTCCCGGTCCATCCGACCTTTCTTGTGGAATCTGAGCAGGGACAGCATCTCCTCATCCCCACGGAGCACGGGAGAGGGAAATGCCGGGAGAAACGGGAATTGGTGGGGGAAACGTGGCTGGGATGAGGTCTCGGGACACGGCAGGGAAGGGGGGAAATCGTGCAGGAAGAAATGGAATTCCCTTCACTCTCTGCAGCACTGTGGAAAATTGAACTCCCAAGTTTACACACCCTGGTGATGAGGGGAGAAAAAAAACCGGGATACAGAGGCTGGAGAGCAGGGAAGGGCATCGGGAGACCCCTGCAAGCCCTGGTTGGGATGAAAGCACTGCCCTTCCCTCTGAAAGAGGGATTCAGGAGAATCCTGGGATGGTTTGGCTTGGGAATGCCCTCAGAGCTCCTGTTGTGGCAGCGACACCTTGCCCAGCCCAGGGCGCTCCTGGTGCTCCCCTGGGGCTCCTCAGGGGTTCTGGGAATGCTGGAAAGGCTCCAGGCCGTGCCCGGGCTTGGATTCGTTTCCAAAAGGCCATCGGTGAGTCAGCTGCCAGTGCTTTTCCCGGGAAGAGGCTGCTCCTGACTCTTCTGCCAAGTGGAAAATGAAACCTTTGCAGCGAGAGAGAGAAAACAAAGGGAAGCGAAGCCCCGAGGCGGCTCCAGCTCAGAGCGAGCAGGTGCTGCTGGGGGCACTGCAGCTCTGCCACCTCTTTATCCTCAGAATCCACTCCGTTTTTGCAGGAACTTTCCAGGCAGATTCCATCCGGAGCAAGGGGAGCTCAGCCCTGCGATTGCAGTGGGAAGTTTTAAGGAATTTTACCTTGAACTTCGTTTGTGTAAGCAGCAACAACAAAAAGAAACCTAATTCTGCAGCGGTTACCACAGCTCTGAAACTTCATAAAAATTCCCACTTTTCTGATGGAAGGTTCCCATATTTCCTTTTCTTGGCTGTTTAGGTTTGCCTGGATTGGATATCAGCAGGAAGCTTTGGAATACCCAAATGTGGCAGATGTGGACTTTGGGACCAGGGAGCTTCTGGATCCCAGGGATCAGGGGATTCTAGGAAGTGTCGCAGGCTGTGCTCCCACATTTGTGTTCATTGCGAGGGGATGATGCTCAGCGTTCCCTGGAAGCCCCAGGATATTCCAGCCTGATGTTTATCCCTGTTTTCTCAGACGGAGGCGATAGGTGTGGGTTTGCTGGTGAGCTGAGAGTGAATTATTCCAAAGGTTTGATTCCTTATAAAATACCTTTAGGAGCCATGGATGAAGCATGACGGGTTGATAAGATGAAGTCATGGAATTACTGCATTGTTGGATGATTTTTTGGGTAGGAATAGGAAAAGCAGAGGACTGGAAAATGGAAATATGACTGGAAAAGATGCCCAGGTAGTGGTGTGGATTCCTGCTCCCATGGGATTCAGCTTTGCCATGGATCACTGCCAGGGAAAAGCAGATTTGCCCCGTTGGAAGCAGCAGATCCCATGGTGCCTGCCCTGGCTTGGGAGCATTTGGATTCCAGGGCTTTGGCCCACGCTGGGAAGCCCCAGCAGGAGGCAAACACGGCAGCTGGGATCGGTGGGATTGTTTATGGGAATTGGGAGAGGAGCTGCCTTTGACAGACGGGATATTTTTGGATTTAGGAGAGCACGAAATACAACTTGGAGCTCTCCAGTCGAGGCTCCCAACAGGGGAGCTCTGGCTGGGAGCTGAGGAGGAGAGTGGGCGATCCAGGAGCATCCATGGGATCCCGCAAGGACAGGCTGCTCCAGGGAGCCTGGGATTACCCAGCCAGGAGGAATTCGGATCTGCAGGGGGATGAGCAGCACCCTTGGTGTGTAAAGGATGGGAAAATGACAAATAAACACTGGGTTCCCTGCGTGCTGGAGAAGCAGAGGGAGCTGGGAAGGGCTGGACGTGGGCAGCAGCAAAGGTGAAATGAGGATGAGCCCAGAAATGCTGGGAATAACACAAGAAATAACGTGGAAGTCTGGAAAGGGCTGTTTGGAGTGGCAGCCTCGGTATCTAGGGCAGCACTGACGTCTTTCCCGGGAAGCCAGAGCAGCTCTCCGGGGCTCGGGGCTGGCAGCAGCAAACGCGGCAGATCCAGCACGAGCAGCCCGGAGAGGGATGGGGGAACCTGCAGGAGCCCCCTCAGGTGGGACTCCCCTGCAGAGCTGCTCCAGCCTGGATCCAGCAGCACAGGGATTGGGAGCTGCTGCAGAGATTCCAGAGGAGGCCCCGGGGCTGCTCCAGGGCTGGAGCCCCTCTGGAGCCAGGCTGGGAGAGCTGGGGGTGCTCACCTGGAGAGGAGAAGGATCCAGGGAGAGCTCAGAGCCCCTGGCAGGGCCTGAAGGGGCTCCAGGAGAGCTGGAGAGGGACTGGGGACAAGGGATGGAGGGACAGGACACAGGGAATGGATCCCAGTGCCAGAGGGCAGGGATGGACGGGCTGACGATCTCTCTGGTTACCTGTGTCAGATCCCTGCGCTTGTTTCCTTATGTTTCCCTGATTCCATGAGTGTTTCCCTCTCTCGATGGTTCTACTGCAGGAGGATCATCCTCTGCTGCCAGGGCCACAAATGTGGGATAGGGAATCATTCCCTGAAATCCCCCGGGCTCGGTTTAAACCCATTCTGTGGGATGGGGAGCATCCATTCCCTGCATTCCAGTCAAACATCGCCCAGCTTTTGTTTTTATGGCACGGCCACATCCGTGCTGACCCCCAAAGCTGCTCCATCCCATAGTGAGCCCCTGCTGGCTGATTTTCCATGCAGCACACACAGGAGCAGGACTATTCTGGGATCTGATCCCGGGAACAGCGGTGACTCATCAGCTGCAGCAGCAGCAGCAGCAGGGATATCAGGAGCTATTTATTCCGGCTCTTGGAAGCTGTGAATTCTTCTGAGCAGCAAGTTCAGCTAGGAATTATGTAATTATTCCTCCTGGATGATTTCTCTTATTGGTTTGTAATTGCAAGATCTTCGCAGCACACTCCTGGATTTGAAAATGAAATCCTGGGAATGACTGAATGTGAGGAGAAGGGAGACATTCAATCTTGCCTTGTTTATGTTTGTTTGGGTTGGCTTTAGCGGGGATGGGTTTGTGCTGGTGGAGTTGCACAAACTTTACCTTTTTTTTTTTTTTTTTTCTTTTCTTTTTGGGAAACTGTTCCGCTCGTCATTTACTGGTTGGGAAGTTTAGAAACAAATGTTTGTGGTCGAATCCTCTGGTCTTGGAAACCGGCAGGAGGGGAATTCCATGTGGCTGGATGGGTGGGAGAAGGGCTGGATGCGGAACTGCTGGAGGAGTTGTCCTTAGGGCTCCCAAATGCTTCCCAGAGAGGGATGAGGAGATCCAGGAGTTTTTAGGGAGGGTGTGCTGCCCTCGCCCAGCTGTCCTTGTTTCCATGAACAGCCCTCATTGCCTGGACCTGCTCATCCTGGGAAAAGCATCCCCACTGCTCTCCAAAAGCGACAGGAAGATTACTGGCAAAACCTTTTCCCTGAAAAAGAGAGGAAAATGGGTGTGAAACTCTCCTGGAGCCTGGCACGGGGAGCTGGGGATGCTCCTGGTGCCAGGCACAGCCCTTGGAGCGGGAGTGGAGCCTTCTCTTCTCCAGGTGAACACCCCCAGCATTCCCAGCCTGGTGTGTCCCTTCCCAGCCACGTGGGAAGCAGATCCTCCACCCGATGCTCAGTGGAATCAGGATCTGGCTCCAGGCATCCAGGAAAGCTAAAACCAGGGAATGTGGGAGCTGTTGAACCTCGCCAAAGTGCTCGCTGCTGCCAGGCTCCACTCGTGGCTTGCTGAGGGGTTGGTTAAATATTTCTCGGGTTTAATCCCCATTAAAAGAGAAAAAAGCCACGTCCTTCTGTTTCTAATCCCAGAACTGGGCTATAAACTCATCCCAGCCTGCGGATTCCAAAGGTTACACAGAGGCTGAGCTGGCCAAGCTCTCGGAAAGCTCTAAATCCCATTTTAGTGTCCAGTTATCTTAGGGAAGTCGACTCTTTTTACACAGGTTGTGGATGATTTGGCTTTAATCTTCATTATCTGCTCTGTTTTGGCATTGCTGGCCCGTTTGTACTGCTCCCTTAGGAAGAGGCGTTTGAAGGTGGTTTAGCAATAAATTTGGAAGGAGAGATTAATTAAAAATATGAAGGCAGTGATGGAATGGGTCTGTCCCAGGTGCATCATTCAGGGTCCTGGTGGGTGTTTTGAATTAGACTTTTTTTTCCCCCAAGATGGTGTAGAACCATGGAATGGTTCAGGCTGGAAAATCCCTCTGAGATCATCGAGCCCAACCATTCCCACCCCTGACCCGTGTCCCCAAGTGCCACATCCGCAGGGATTTGAAATCCCTCCAGGGATGGGGACTCCACCATTGAGCCAGGGCTGGACTGCCCTTTCAGGGAAGAAGCTTTCCCAATATCCAAGGTGGATAAGGAATGAGCTGTCCCGGTCCTGACGGTCTCAGAGCCCCTGATCCCAGCTCTCGCTCCGTTGGGAGCCATTCCATCTGCAAGCCCCATTCCATCTTTATCCCAGCCGTGGCATCCATGGCTCAGCGTCCCCTGCCCACCTCTGTCCCTGCTCCAGAAACCCCTGGAACATTCCATGAGGGTGGGGGGAGCAGGACAGCCTGAGCCCTGGACAAACTTTACCGGAAAAGCCCCCGGGCAAAGATCCCGAAGGCAGCGGGAGGAGGTGCAGGCAGGAATTTCTTATAACTCATCCCTGTGTCAGCTAAAACGAGAATTCCCACACACGTCAGCGCTTCCCGGCTCCGGCAAAAGCCCCGGGGGCGTTGGAGCCGGGTGACATCACAAGGATCGGGAATGAATTCACGGCGAGGGTGACGCCAGCGAAAATTCCGGGGCTTGGCGGCTGAGCTGAGCCTCGCAAAGCGGGGCAGGGAAAGGCTGAGCGAGGCTCAGGGCGTCTCACTCGTGATCTGGACCAAAATCTTCTTGTTCTGCCAGACAAACATTTCCTGCTGGCCCTGAGTGAGGAGCGGAGAGGATTCTGTGGTTCTGTGTGATCCCACACCAGTCCCGGTGCTGGATAAATCCTTCAGTCCCCCCTCGGTGGGGCCATGGAGCTCCCAGTGCTGTGGGACACCGGAGCTGGGGAGAGCAGCCGGATCCCATCCCTTGGCACTCGGGGACACTCGTGAGGACAGGGATTTACCAGGGCAGAGTGGCCCTGAAGGAGCTTCCGTGGCTCTGTCTGCCCATTTCAGTGCTTAAAAGGACTTGCTGGAAAACCCAGAGGATAAACATTGGCTGGAGGAATAGAGGTCTGTGAGGGAAGGCTGGAAGTGGGGCTGGACTGAATGTCCCAGTTTCCTTGGGATCACAAAGGCTGCCTACATTTTTCATCCATGAAAACAGTAAATAGTTTGGAGAGGAGGCTGGAAGAACAAGCTGACCCCCTTTTGCTTTAGTGCATTCAAATTGTGCAGTGCAAGAACAATTCTATTAAACTCTGCCCTCACTGCTGCTCTCCCAGACCGCTTTAACTCCAGGAAAGAAAGCCCAGCTAATGACAGATGTAATATTATGGATTTATTGCAGATTAAAAGCGTTCAAAAGTGGATTCTGGCAGGAAGAGAAAAAAAAATGTTTTCCTGAGGAAACAGAGAAAATTGGCAAAGCTGTAAGAAAAGTGTCACCTTGCATGAGGCCTGCCATGGCAGCAGAGCAGCGGTGGAGGAATTGTGTGAGGCTGACAGATGTCAGCATGGCCTGCGCGCAGCCTGGGAGGGGCCGGGGCTGCAGGGATCCACAGGCAGGGGAACATTCCGTGGAATCAGGGAATGACACAATGGTTAGGGCTGGAAGGGACCTCAAAGCTCATCTTAGGAACACCTCCCACCATCCCAGGCTGCTCCAAGCCCTGTCCAGCCTGGCCTTGGGCACTGCCAGGGATCCAGGGGCAGCCACAGCTGCTCTGGGAATTCCATCCCAGCCCCTCCCCACCCTCCTAGGGAACAATTCCTTCCCAATCTCCCATCCATCCCTGCCCTCTGGCACTGGAGCCATTCCCTCCATGCCTTGTCCCCAGTCCCTCTCCAGCTCTCCTGGAGCCCCTTTAGGCCCTGCCAGGGGCTCTGAGCTCTCCCTGGATCCTTCCCCCTCTCCAGGTGAACATTCCCAGCTCTCCCAGCCTGGCTCCAGAGGGGCTCCAGCCCTGAAGCATTTCCTTGGATCTTTATAGAATAAGAGCTGGAGTTTTTATGTATTAACCAGCCCCTCATGCAACCTCCAATAAACTCTGGAATTCCATCCTCCCATCACAAGATGTGGAATTTCTCGGGCTGGTTCCCAGCTCTGCAGGGCTCCCAGCTGGGGCCAGTGGCAGCCAGGACTGCCAGCCCAGATCCTGCATCTCCGCTTCTCCCAGTCTGTGAATTCACCAGTCACCTGTTTTTACGCAATTTAATCTCTTCTCCGTGGCTGCGTTTTCCCTCCTGCTGTTGGAGCAGCACAGGGAAAGCTCTCGTGGGCATGAATGAGGAGCTGTGTAATGGGTTGCAATGGCTCCATCCAAACCACTGTGAATATCCATTTAATCAGGGCTTTGAAAAGAGCTGATTTGTGCTGAGTGATTCTCCTTTCTTAGACTGCAGCAGGAATCTCATCCTCTCGTGGAGATGCAGCACAGGCAGCCCAGCTCTTCTGGGCTTCAATGGCTCCTTTGAGCCGGGAGAGGTTCAAGTAGCAGGGATCCTGTTCGGGTGATTGCGGAGCTGCTGGGAGGAAGGAGCACTGCAGGATTTCCTGCTGGGATGGAGTACCAGGCTTTATTAACTCAGCCATTCCACTCAAGTCAGTCAGGAGCTCGGCTGTGTTCCCTACTCCGCAGATTTGCTGTGCTTTAGGAGTTAGGCCAGCTCTGGATGGCTTGGAGACACCCAGAGGTTTCTGGCCTCGAGAGAAAGGCCTAGGTTTTCACAAGAGCTCCATCCTGGTTTTTAGAGATTTGTAAATTCTCCTTGTTTGGGGAGGCACAAGAATTTTTTACTTCCTTGCATTTCTGAACCTGTGCCCTTTCATACCATGTGCTTTCTGTCACTTCTGTGCACAACAGTGTGCTGTATTTTCAGTTCAAATCAAATTTTTTCACATGCTTTTTTGGGTTTAATCAAGGAGTGGGAAGAAACAAAAGCATTGTCACATCCAGCACCAATCCTGGGTAGCTCCTCTCCTGTTTGTAAAGCCACGTTCTCAACACCGAGGGTCAAAATTCACGTTTGCACAATGGCAATTTAGAGCAAAATTTGGCCTGGGCTTCTTTGGGTGAATTTTATGAAGTTCTGATCCTCGAGTAAGTGCTGAAGATGTAAGTCTGACCCGAGGGCTGTAAATACAGCAAGTTGTCCAAGAAATGTCTTTTCCTGGAGCAGACTCACTGCTGGCCTGCTGTCCTGTGAAGGCCTTGCTCCTGTGGGACAGCTGTGTCCCCTGGAAGAGCTGCCCTCACCGTGTGGCCTTGAGGTGCCACTGCTGCCTCTCTGCCCCCTCAGGAGGGTCCCAGGGGGATGAGACCCCCAGCGTGTCCCTGCTTACGTTCCCAGGCTGTCTCTGCGGCTTTCTGCTTCCCCCTCAGCCAGGGAGATGAAAAGGGGTTGGGGCTCATTGTGGCTTTGCTCCCTGCAGCACCAATTAAGCCAGAATTGGGGTTTGTGTGCGGCGAGTTAACAGCATAGACAGAACGCTGACGGGTTTAGATTCAATTTCTTACCAGAGCACAGGAAAAACCACCATGGCTCAGCTGTGCTGGGAGCAGGGTGAGGCCTGCCCAGCTCCCCGGGCTGCCACACGCTGTCCTCCCCTCAGTGCTGCCTCTGAACCCTGCACAGCCTCCCCTGCCCATCACAGCGCGAGGCAAAAACCCCCAGCTGCTCAGAAAACTTGGACACGAGGGGTTTGTTGCCTTCTCCTGCCACCCGAGTTATCTTGTTTGCTCCTCACGTGATGGCCACCAGGCCCGGCCTATCTGCCCCTCACATGATGGCCACCAGGCCCGGCCTATCTGCGTGGCATTTGCTGTCCCCAGGGTCAGATGTTCTGCTGGTGCCACCAGGGTATTAATAGACAGTGTCACACCGGATTCTGGCTGAGGGATATCAGGAGAATCCTGTTTGCCTCCCACCCCGGCTTGGGATGTTGATGGTTCCCAGACGCTGCCGGGGCTGGCAGACGGAGAAATGTCAGCCCTGCCCTGGGGCTGATCGGCCTCTTGGCCAGCAGCCAGCTCCAGGAACAACCACGAATTCCCAGAAATGTTTCCTAAGCTGAGAACTCAGGGCTGACCCGTGAAGGACAAAAGGAGATGGATTTGTGCTGGAGTCCAGCAGCACATCCAGGTGGGTTTGGAGATCTCCAGAGAGACTCCATGGGCAGCTGCTCCAGAGCTCTGCCACCCTCCACGGGTAAGAGTTCTGCCCTGCACTGAGCTGGAATTTGTGTTTTAGTTTAGGGCCGTTGCTCCTTGTCCTGTGTCTGGGCACCTCTCAAACATGCAGCACCATCTACTCCAGAAGCTCCTCACTCATTTCAGGTATTTCCAGCAGCTCCTCATTGACTTCAGGTGTTTTTATCAGCTCCTCATGAATTTCAGGTGTTTTTAATCAGCCCCTCATTAACTTCAGGTGTTTCCAGCAGGTGCTCACCAGTTTCAGGTATTTCCATCAGCTCCTCATTAACTTCAGGTGTTTTTGTCAGCTCCTCATTAACTTCAGGTGTTCTTGTCAGCTCCTCATTAACTTCAGGTGTTTTTGTCAGCTCCTCATTAACTTCAGGTGTTGCCAGCAGCTCCTCACCAGTTTCAGGTGTTGCCAGCAGCTCCTCACTAATTCTGGGTGTTTTCTCTCCCGTGTTCTACCAGTGAACTCAGACACCTCTTCCCTCCTGGAGTAACCTCTCAGTGCCTCCTCCGCAGGTTTCCCCACACCAGTGTTTCCACAGGGTGAGTCAATATTTTTAAATGGATCCACTTTGGCCATCGATTTCCTCTGCCCACTCATTCTTCATTAGCTCAGGTCAAGCCCTTTATCAATACCCTAAACCACCCAGGATGGCTCAATTCTTATTAGTTCGAGAATGAAGCTTTAACTGCAATCAGATCCAACGATTTTGTGCCAGGCCTGCCCATTCGTGCTTATTCACACGGCAAACTTCACCTTCTGTGTAATTAAGCGGTAATTAATTGTAGCAAGTGCTCTGCTTGTATTTGTTCCAAATTTCCAAGTGGCTGTGGCTGCTTTGTTGCGTTGTTTGAAGCGCCTGGATTTGATGACTTGTGTCAGATTTTAGTTTTGGGCTGATTTTGCTCAGCGCCCCCACATCTCTAATTTCTTTTGAAAAGCTTTATGGTTTGGAGGAAGTGACTCCAAAACAGTGATGCCAGCAAGTGATTTTCAACATGAAACAGAGCTTCTAAGGGATCATTAATTAAGGAAGATCAAAATGAGCCCTGGAGCGGGTCTGGAGAAGATTTGCAGGTCTAGGGAATATGAACAGTGTTATTAAATGATATTTTGGGTGCCAGCAATGCTCTATCTGCTTTCACATCAGCAAAATCATCCCTTCCCAAGAGGTTTTTTTAGAAGGAGCGGTTGAGGTGGGGTGTGAGGAGCCTTTCTGTGATCACCTGAGGTAGGGCTTGAGCAAGGAGAGGATTTGGCGAGGAGAAGATTCCTGCAAGCACTGACACGTCCTGGGGAGTCCCAGAAACTGGGCGAGAGGAAGGGGCATGTTTGAGCTCCAGGGATGGAGCAGAGATTCCTGTGCCTGTCAGGGACAGTGCAGAGCTGCAGTGAGAATGGGGAGCCGGGCTCTCAGCAGGGTTTGCAGGATTGGCGCTGGGTGGAGAAGCTGGCAGGAAGCTGGAAAGGCTCGGGGGGAAGAGAAGCAGATCATGGATCTTGTGTGCTGGTGTTCCCTCCTTCCTGAGGTGCTCCAGAGCTGTCGGTCCTGCAAGGATCGATATCCTGAGCACCCCAGGAAAATCCGTGGTCTTGTGTTTGCTGCCCGACCTCACCGTGTGCACAGACCGCATGAAATGTGCTGCAGGATTTTTGCCCTGCCAGGATTTTTGGGCTCACAGTCACTCCTTTAGGAGGTTTTGTTCTTGCTGTTCACCACCTCTGCCTTCTCTCCATGCTGGAGAAGCTTTTCCTTCTGCTAAATCCCGTTTGCTGTCCTGAGTGGTTAAAGCTCATTGCAGACCACGTGATTTAAAAAATTGAGATCTGGGGTTGAACTTGACCCTCTTTTCCCCCCTTTTTGTTTCCCAGCAGCCCGAGGAGGAAGGGAGGCAGCGTGGGCGGGCACAGCGTGTCCCTGCTGCTCCTGCTGAAGGGTCCCTTCCGCCTCACTGGCTCAGGAAAAATGCAAATTTATGGAAATCCTGTCTGGGATGGCAGGCTTTGTATTCGCTGGCTCTGCCTGCGCTCGAGCTGGGCAGGGCATTTCACAGAATCATGGAATCATGGAATGGTTTGTGTTGGAAGGGATCTTAAAGTTCATCTTGTCCTTGCCATGGGCAGGGACACCTCCCACCATCCCAGGCTGCTCCAAGCCCTGTCCAGCCTGGCCTTGGGCACTGCCAGGGATCCAGGGGCGGCCACAGCTGCTCTGGGAATTCCATTCCAGCCCCTCCCCACCCTCCTAGGGAACAATTCCTTCCCAAGATCCCATCCATCCCTGCCCTCTGGCACTGGGAAGCCATTCCCTGTGTCTTGTCCCTCCATGCCTTGGCCCCAGTCCCTCTCCAGCTCTCCTGGAGCCCCGTTAGGCCCTGCCAGGGGCTCTGGGCTCTCCCTGGAGCAATGTTTCATGAATTCCACTATTAATCCCACCAGGAACAACATCAAGTTGGTGTTTCCCCCATCACTCCCACGGGAAAGCTGCTCACTGCTCTGTCTGCTCTTGAGGCACAAATTTCCCTGTGATTTCCACCCTCAGTTTATTCCTGTCCATTTGATCCCCTCTGGTTTTCCCACCAGCGTTGTCTTTCAGCACAAAGATCCCATTTCCTTTGTGGCCTCTGGCAGTTGTGCCACCCCTCCATGGGGGAGCAGCAGCCGTTCCCAACCATCCCTGTGATCCGTGTGCCAGCCCCCTCAGACAGAGCAAACACTTTGTGCCAAAGGGCCAGGATTTTCCATATTTTCCCCTCAAACAGCACCAGCTGGCAGATGCTCACAATTTGGATGAGGTAACTTTTGCCCTGAGCTTCTGCTGGCCCTGAAATGATCAATGAGAGCTATAAAAAAAAAAAAAAGTGCCCTCAGAATCACATCCGTGGGCTCTGACATTTGCTGTCACTGTGTCTTTTCCCATGGATATAAAAGATGGAGAGTGCAGGCATTGGAAAGATGTGAAGCAAGGAAAATGTTGCTGAAATGTACCCATCTGGATTAATTCTTGTTAAAGGCCGAGTCTCCAACGGATTTAATGATCTGAATACCATCTTAGGACATTTCACTGGCTTTTTACCGACAGGCTCCACAGATCCCAATTATGGAGATAAATCCAAAAACCAGGTCAAATAATTATTCCATGAATCAAGTGGAAAGTCTGGATGCATTTCCGAGCACAGCAGCTTTCCACGCACCCTCTGCTGGACTTTCGGGTGCCATGAAAGGGCTGGGGGGAGTTTAAAACATTAGCACAGGAAATGTGTGAGTGTTCCACCTCCGAGGCTGCGTGTGCAGCTCAGGTAAAATGGAAACTCTGCGGTCTCTGGAAGTTGTTCCAAGGGTTGTCACTTTGTTCCTGGCTCCAGCGGGGCTGACAGCAGATGAGAGGAGCTCTGCGGAGTGGGGCCGGACGGAGCAAAGCGGCTCTGAGCTTCCCTGCCTGCTCCTAAAGTGCCTCTGGAGCCATGCCAGGACATCCTGTTTTGAGGGCAGGATGGAGTGAAGCCTGGCTCTGGCCAGCAGCCTCCCGATGCTCCGGCTCCGTGCAGATCTGGGAATGCTTTCCCGTGTGCTGGAAGCAGAGGTTTGCTGGATGGGGACCCTCGAGACCCTGCTGAAGGCTTGGCTTTGCCCTCAGTGCTCTGGGAAGGGAGTTAAGTGCAGATTGCACTTAAGAGGGAGATCAGGCACATAAGGTGCATCAATAAAAGATGGAATATAGGACTGGAATTCCTCTTCTGTACCAGCAATATCCCAGAGGGGAAAAGGCTGGGCTGGACCCTGTCTTCCCACTTGCTGGGTGGAATTATCCCCCGCAGGCTGGTTCTGGGCAGGGAGCAGGGCTTGTCCAGAGGCAGAAGAGCCCCACCAGAGGACACCAGTGTCCCTGTCACACAGGCCAGGCCCCCACGAGCAGCCTCCTCTATGGGAGCAGCATCCGTGTGCTGCGGATTGGGAGAGACAGTCTGGGAAATGCTGCAGGGCTGAGCTGGAGCTGGGAAGGCTGGAGTGACACTGAGCAGAGCAGAGCAGCCGGGCCAGGCTGGGATAAACACTGCCCTGGAGCTGCAGCGGGAACATCTGTGCCATGGGACAGCAGCGTTTCACAGATCTGCCAGAACCCAGAGTCTGGAGCGCCGTGCTGTCCCTGGCCCACCTGGGCCACAAGCCATTCCAGCAGGGAAAAGTGGCAGTTTTCCCCCTGGAGAGACCCAGCTGGGCTCTTCCATGCAGCAAAAGCACGGCCTGGAGATGTGCTGGAGATTTGGGGGAGCTGTGGGTGGGTGGAAGGTGCTGGGCAGAAACACCTGGAAGGTGAGGAGAGCTGTCAGTGCTGCACAGGGAGCGGCATCGGAGAATCCTGGGATGCTCTGGATTGGGAGAGACCTTGAACATGATCTCATCCCACCCCTGCCATGGCAGGGACACCTCCCACCGTCCCAGGCTGCTCCAAGCCCTGTCCAGCCTGGCCTTGGGCACTGCCAGGGATCCAGGGGCAGCCACAGCTGCTCTGGGCACCCTGGGCCGGTTATTCCTTGTTATAGCTCAGCTGGGGAGGAAGGGAAGCAACTGCTCCAACAGTTGTGAGCTGGAATATTTGCAGGAGGAAAACGCCCTTGGGAAGTGGCATCGCTGCCCATCCTGGGAGTGATCACTCTCTCATCCATATGTTTTTCCAAGCTCTGGAAGTAAAATGAGAGGTGGGGTGTCTGTTGTGTTTGCCTGTGCCTTGCATTTTCCAGAGATTAATGGCAATGAACCATTGGAAGAGGATAAATAGCCTAGGATGTACATTTGGAAAAATAACAACTGGATTTTAGCACTCAGGATTCTTTCTCTGGGGGACTTAAACAACCCCGTGATATTCACTTGTTACAGAATAATGTCGAGCTGCTTATCTGTAGTAAACATGAGAAGGATTAAATTTTTTGGAACCCTTCGTGCTAAGAGAGAATCCAAACTCATTTTCACCTCCCTCTGTACTTTTCCAGCCATTTCCTGGTGGCTGCTCCAGCCTGGCAGGTGCTGCATGCCATCCTTGCCATTTGCTGTGCACACCAGGAGCCTCCCCAGGGTGCTGCTGGTGGGTTCTGCTGGAGAGCTGGGAGGGCTCTGCCTCTGGAGGCTCATTTTTATCTTGGTGCTCTGCTGAAGGTGGCTTTGGGTTGCAAAGGGAGCAGCAGCAGCTCTCAGGTCTGTTTTGGGCTCCAGGCGCGAGGCTCTGGTTATTCTGCCTCTGTTGTACCCACTGAGCAAGAGGACAGCAACAGGGAGCGAATTAAAATCACAGAACGGTTTGGATCGAAAGGGAGCCTAAAGCCCATCCAGTGCCACCCCCTGCTGAGGGCAGGGACACCTCCCACCGGCCCAGAGTGCTCCCAGCCCCATCCAGCCTGGCCTTGAACTTCTTTATTCAGACATTGCAAAGTCAACTAAACACATCTTTTTGCTTTTGGATGCTTGCAGAGGCTTAATGATGTGTTTAGCAGCAGATGACAGCTTCTGTTACAAACACTTCAGGCGCCGCTGCTGGGTTCCTGTGGCAGGAGCTGTGACAGCGCTGGGAGGGGCTGCAGGGGCCGCTGCCTCAGCTGGAGACACTGAGCTCTGGAGGTTGCAGGATCATGGAGCCACATGGGGTGGGCTGGAGGGGACCTTAAAACTCATCCCATCCCACCCCTGCCATGGCAGGGACACCTCCCACCATCCCGGGCTGCTCCAAGCCCTGTCCAGCCTGGCCTTGGGCACTGCCAGGGATCCAGGGGCAGCCACAGCTGCTCTGGGCACCCTAGGCCAGGTCCTCCCCACCCTCCCAGGTTCCTTCCCAAGATCCCATCCATCCCTGCCCTCTGGCACTGGGAAGCCATTCCCTGTGTCCTGTCCCTCCATGCCTTGGCCCCAGTCCCTCTCCAGCTCTCCTGGAGCCCCTTCAGGCCCTGCCAGGGGCTCTGAGCTCTCCCTGGATCCTTCCCCTCTCCAGGTGAACACCCCCAGCTCTCCCAGCCTGGCTCCAGAGGGGCTCCAGCCCTGGAGCAGCTCCAGGGCCTCCTCTGGAATCTCTCCAGCAGCTCCAGATCCCTGTGCTGTTGGGTCTGAGAACTGGAGGCAGCTCACCTGGATGAAAGAGGAGCTACGTGAGGGACAAGCCCAGCAGAGGGATTTGAGCACTTGTAAGAGGTTCCTGAGAGCAACAAGATTTTCCTTAAGTGGGAGAAGGTCGGGAGGGAAGAAGATCACTGAAGCCTATGGAGCCATGAGCTGTCACCCTGGGGAGCCCTGTGCCAGGGCTGTGCTCGGCTCCGTGTGTCCCATCCTGGCTCATTAAGTGCTGATGGTTTCGAGCATAGCCCTTTCCACGCGGAAGATTATTTAGGAAAAGCAGCAAGCTGTTCTGATAATGGGGAGCAGGTGCACAGATCAGAGAGCGGCCAGGCAGTGCAAGGAACAGCATTTTTCCTTGTTTATGCTTTTAAGAATCCAGAGGGATGTCTTGGTGAGATTCATGAATCTCAGAAAGGATCTTTATAATTAACGAAGTCTGCCCAAACCTCTGGAAATATTTTGGAATCATATTTGATATCATAAAGGTGGTACCGTAGTTAGGAGATGGGGAGTGATGTCCTCAGGAATGACTCTGGGAAGGCAAAGCAGATGGTGAACCTTCTTGGAGAGTCGGTGCTGTCATCCCCAGGAAAAGTGTAAATTCCCAACATAAACAAAAATCCACGAGCCTGCCTGGTCTCCGGGCTGAAATGTGTTTGTGTTTCATACTCCAGAGCAAAATGTGGGGTGTGCAGCTCTCATGGAAACCACTTGACTTGCAGTGACTATTCAAATGACTGATTTCCATCCAAATCATGGCGCATTCCTGCTTTTCAGTCTTTTTGCTGAATTTTGCCACGTTCTGAGGCTGCTGGTGGGCAGTGCTAATCCAGGGATCGTGCACTCCAATACTGGGGAAGGGCCTGGAGTGAAAACCGTATGAGGAGCAGCTGAGGGCACTTGGCTGCTTCATCCTGGAGGAGACTGAGGTGAGACCCATCCGGGTCTGCAGCTCCAGCCGAGGGCAGTGCAGGGGCAGGCACTGATTTATTCTCTCTGGGAGCAGGGACAGGATCCCAGGAACGGCTGGAGCTGTGTCAGGGCAGGGTCAGGCTGGATATAAGGGAAAGGCTCTTCCCCCAGAGGGTGCTGGGGCAGAGCCCCAGGAGCGTTTGGACAGCGCTCCCAGGGATGCCCAGGGTGGGAGTGCTGGGGAGCCTGAGCAGGGCAGGAGCTGGATCAATGATCCTGGGAGTCGCTTCCAGCTCAGGAGAGTCTCTGATCTTGTGGTTGTTCCAGTAACACTGCAGCATTTGAGCAGCTGGGGGTTGCTGTCATGAATTCTCTTTGTTTGCAGAGTGACTCATGAAAGCTCGCTGTGTTTTACAATGATTTCTCCTGGCTCGCCGCTGTCTGTTCATTACCGTGTCTCAGGCACAGCTTCGCGCAGGTCCGAGGCCGCTGCCCGCTCGCAGCTAACTCCTGCCATCTGCTGGCTCCTTCCTTCCTTCCTTCCTTCCTTCCTTCCTTCCTTCCTTCCTTCCTTCCTTCCTTCCTTCCTTCCTTCCTTCCTTCCTTCCATCCTTCCATCCTTCCATCCTTCCATCCTTCCATCCTTCCATCCTTCCATCCTTCCATCCTTCCATCCTTCCATCCCACTTCCCTAAGATCCTGCCTTATTTCATAAAGGCCATGGAGCTGCAGCAGCCCTGCAGCTCGTGCTGAGCATTTCTGAGCTGCTCCCCTGTTCCTCCTCTCCTCCACCATCCCACCGAGCATCCCAGAGAGCCTGGCTGTGGAGTTTCTGGAGAGAAATCCCGGGAACAGCCTCCTTCCTTCCTTCCCAGCTCTGCAGTGCTGAGAGATGAGACTGGCTGGGCTAAGGCCCGTTCCATATGGATCGTGGAGTCACTAAGTTTGGAAAAGATTCCAAGATCATCAAGTGCATGTATTCCCAGTGCACCCCACGTCCCCAGGTGCCACATTTACACAGCTCTGAATCCCTCCAGGAATGGAGACTCCCCCACGGCCCTGGGCAGCTCTTCCGATGCTGCTGTCACCTTTCCTCCTCTGGAGCTCTGTGCAAGTGGGCTCAATTCCCTGGAATCCCTTGGTGGCCTCCAGACACACAGTCAGCCCTCGGAGTGTCCAGCAGTGGGAAATGTTACTAAATAGATCTGATAACACATTTTGGAGACAGGCAGGGAATGGTGTCAGCACCCACGTGTCTTAGAGCGGAGATCTCCCTCGGGGACAGGGATTTCTGAAGGATTTATAGGGACCTGAGATATCAAATTTCTGACCCATCACAATTTATATCACAAATGGGGTGTCTCGCTATGAGTGCTGTTGCTTGGAGATAAACTGGAAAGGAAATTTTGGGATTTTTTTTCTCCAGGCTATTGTCACGGTGCTTTGTACTCTGCCATCCTTATTTTTAAGTAGGCAAATGCAGCTTTTTTACCACTTGGACAAAGCCTGTGGAGTGTGCAAACTTTGGAGAGATCCCTCACAGTGTGGGGAGTGTTCTGAACATGATGATGGAGTTTTTCCAGCAGAGCTCAGCAGTTAACTTCCCCAAAAAACCCCCAAAAAAACCTAGTGGGAAATGCAGCTCTGAGAGGGCAACTTCGTGATCTAATTGCAGTTCTTACCAGTTCCAGCAAATGTTTGTTTGGGAGATGTTTTTGGGTCAGGACACGGTTCCAGGTGGGTGTTGTGCAAACCAAGAGGAACTGGTGACAAACACAAGGTTAAGCTCTTGCTCTTTGTATCTCAGGTCACATTTTCCTAACGTCGGATCATCCAAGGGGAACAGTTTCCCATATTCCACTTGTAGCTATTAAAAAGCCATGACATCAGAGTTAACCCTGAGTTTTAAGGATCCTGCTCACAGGCTGTACCTCTGGGAGTGCCTGTTAACGTGCACAACACGGGGCACTCCTGGCAGAGGCAGCTCCAAACTCTGGTATCCATCACTTTTTGGGGAATTTTCTGTTAACTTCTGGTTGAGCACGTGGTTGGCTGAGTGCTGGATCAAGCCCAAGGAAAAAGAGCCTGAGGAATGCTGGCATGGCTGCACGTTGAACTTGAGGAAAGGAATAAAAGCACTTTTCAGTTGGGTTCACCACGTGATCCGAACGGCAGCGTTCCAGCTGCTGGAATGGGGAGCACGGGAAGCGGGCAGCCAGGAGCTGGAGCAGCCATGGTATTCCCAGCTGGGCATTGGCTGGGCTGGGCTTCTCACTAAGGCAGCGTGAATGTGCCCAGCTCATCCCGGTGCTGTAGAAATCTTGCAAAACTTGCAGGATTCAGGCAAGTTCAGGTATTGATGCTTTGTGTGCTCCTGCTGCTGCAGTTAAAGCGCTCTCTGCAGAGAGGAGGTGCCCCTGTGCTCAGGGAATCTTGTGGATTAACGAGTGCAGGGATGCAGAAGGGCAGGGCAGGGAGCACAGCTCGGTGTCCTGGTGGGACAGCCTCAGGCATGGGAGGAGGCGCTTTGCCCTGGCGGGAGCAAGAGCTCAGCTCCTATTGCAAGGAGACAAAACCTGACTTCCAAAGGCACAGAAATTCATCCCGAGCATGGCTGTGCCTCACTTGGCTTCACTGGGACATGGTCACACATCTGGTGTTTCTATCAGGCCCAAGTGCCCAGGCAGAGGAGGCCAACCTGCTCCTTTTTCAGGGTTTACGAGGGGTGTCGCTTGCTAGAGTGGCCAGGGTGACTTCAGCCACAGGTTGCAGCAGCCAAGTTACGAAACCACAAGAAAGTGGGTGTGAAATGGAAATGGTGACAGAAAGTTTAGTGCTTTTTTTAGTTTTTAAGCAGCCCTTCACTTTGCAGCCCAGCTGTTTAAAATTCACTGAACTGATACCTTGAATGGCTAAAACGTGATTTGGGCATCCCGCTCCCACAGCTGCCAAGGCCTCACCAGTCCTGCAGGATTTCAAAAGTTTGGCTCCAGAGCAGATGGGGACAGGGCTGGGCTGGAGGGCGGTGTCACATTGTGGTGTCTTTAGCCCCTCCTGTGCTTGTAAGGCTTGGAGTGAGGTTTGGCAAATGCAAGCCCAGGGCTTGTGCAAAGGGCCTTGGGAGCGGAGTGGGGTGTTTGGAATCATGGAATCCTGGAATGGTTTGGGTTAGGAGGGATTTTAAAGATGATCCCATTCCAACACCTTCCACCATCCCAGGCTGCTCCAAGCCCTGTCCAGCCTGGCCTTGGACACTGCCAGGGGCAGCCACAGCTGCTCTGTGCCAGGGCCTCCCCACCCTCCCAGGGAACAATTCCTCTGTCATCTCCAATCTAACCCTGCCCTCTCCAGCTGCTGCGTGGCCATGCTGGGAGTGACAGGAGCTGTGCTGAGCTGCCAGAAATTCCTGCTGAAGGAAGCCTGAGCAGAGGCAGCCAGGACAGGAGCCTCGGGGGTCCATGCTGCATGGTCACGCAGAGTCCCGCTGGCACTCGGTAGCGATGTGCCAGCGAGCAGTGGCCGCAGCACGGTGACACTGAGGTGCCAATGCCCTCACAGCCCTCTAGTGGCACACGTGTGACACTCGCTCCGTGTTCCGTTCACAGCTTCGACGTGGAGAATGGCCCGTCCCCAGGCCGCAGCCCGCTGGACCCGCAGGCCAGCTCCTCGTCAGGACTCGTCCTGCACACGACGTTCCCGGGGCACAGCCAGCGCCGGGAGTCGTTCCTGTACCGATCCGACAGCGACTATGACCTCTCACCAAAGACCATGTCCAGGAACTCGTCTCTCCCGAGTGAACAGTAAGTATCGGTTCAGGCCGTGTTCCACACTCTCGGAGAGCTTTCTGTGCTGCTCTAATCCTCAGAGCTTATGGGTGGTACGCTCCCATTTCGTAGCCCAAAACAGGTGCTTTTATCTGCCAAGGCAGGTCCAGCATCCTCTCCCATCCCATCCTTCAAACATTCCCATTTCCTCCAGAATTTAGCAGAAGAGCTTTCAAAGCCATGTCCTGGAATAACGGAGAAGTTGTGCTTTACACATATTTACAGTGTTGCTCTTCTCCATCCTGTTTTGTGCCGTGGGCTGCTCCCTAGAACCGAGTGGAAAATGAGCTGAGGCAGACGGCTGAGCTGGAGAGGATCAATACCCACAGAGCCTGCAGCTAAAACCAGTGTCCTGGATTCCCAGCCCTTTATTTTGAAAGGCACAGTTTAAAGTTTTAAAGTGACCATTAACTAGGAAAAAAAGTGCTCGTAAAAAGAAGTTGAGCCGTTGCGAAAGTTTTGTCACGGAGTGGAAATCTGAATATTAGCCAGCTCCACGAGAATTCTGCAAGAAAATATCCCTGCTGTGAGTTAAAATGGAGTAAATATTTATTGAAGGAACCACTTCAAATCATGCAAATAGCAGGTTGCAACAGTTCCCGGCAGTGTGCTGGGGTGGGGGAATCCTGCAATTTCCCCCAAATTCATGGCTCTCTGCAGCTGAAATGTCCATCCACTGTGGGCATTGAGGCTCTGTTAGCTCTCAGGAGAGAGTCTCCATCAGTGTGGAGACAATTTTAATTAAATTGTAGACTTAGCAGCACTGATACCTGAGTCAGGACAAGGGGAGGAGCTCTGTGGCGGCACAGGCAGGGACAATTCCTCTTTGGAGAGGTCCAGCACCTATGGACACCTCTCCAAAGGGTCCTGTGGCAGCCTGGAGCTGGCTCTGCTGCCCTTGCTGAGTGCATCCTGTTGTTATTTATGGGATTAATAATAGAATTGACTGCAGCATTGCTTTAGAGTGCCTAAAGGGGCCTCAGGAGAGCTGGAGAGGGACTGGGGCCAAGGCATGGAGGGACAGGACACAGGGAATGGCTTCCCAGTGCCAGAGGGCAGGGATGGATGGGATCTTGGGAAGGAATTGTTCCCTGGGAGGGTGGAGAGGCCCTGGCACAGAGTGCCCAGAGAAGCTGTGGCTGCCCCTGGATCCCTGACAGTGCCCAAGGCCAGGCTGGACAGGGCGTGGAGCAGCCTGGGATGGTGGGAGGGGTCCCTGCCAGGGCAGGGGTGGAATGGGATGGGCTTTGAGCACCCTCCCAGCCCAAACCCTTCAATGATTCTATACCCTGCCATCTCTCAGTTTGGTAAATCATACAGGATTTTCCATACATTTTCCATATGGCACAAGTACCATATATAATACCACAAAAACCAACCAAAAAAAATCCCTCATTGCTGGCAGCGGAGTGTTTTCCTCAGAACTTCTGCTCAAATCTTCCATGATGAAAACAGCCAGACAAAACCCGGCGTCTGAGCAAGATTAAAGACTGCGACAGAGATCAACAAAAGCCAGGAAATTCAAAGGTGACCTTTCCCCGCACCACTACAGTTGGTTTTTTTCCACCGCGGTGCAAGCGTGAGCCTTAACTTTTGAATTTCCTGGCTTTTATTGCCTGGCATTCCCAGTCCGAACGCTCGCTCCAGCCGGTTGTTTTGGATATACACGGTGACCTTTCCATTAGGAACAAGCTTTTCTGTGGTGTTAACTAGATGCTGCATGGGTTCGTTTTTGAGGAAAACTCCTTTGGGGAAATGCTCATCCCCTGAGGTGAATTTTGCTCTGTTTGAAGGTAAATTTATACAGAAATTGATACATTTTCTCCGTTTTTCCTTAGGCATGGCGACGACCTGATTGTCACACCTTTCGCCCAGGTGAGTTGGTGACACATTGGCCTCTAGAATGGCTTTTATGAAGCACTAAAGCAGAGAAGGTGACGCCTGCACTTTTGTCTCCCTCAGGTGCTGGCCAGCCTAAGAAGTGTGAGGAACAACTTCACGCTCCTCACCAATTTACACGGCACCTCCAACAAGTAAGCCTAGCTTGTTACGCTCCTTTCGTGCACAAGAGGAGCCGGCGGGGGCTGAGCCGGGGCGGCGGGGCCAGGGAACTGCGGTCACGGTGCCTCAGGGTCCGCCATGGCCTCACAGCCTGCGCGGGACGCCAGGGGGCGCCATTTCCCCTCCCTCATGGCATTCGTCCCCTCAGCGCCTCATCCCTTCATCCCCTCGTCCCCTCATCCCTTCATCCCCTCGTCCCCTCATTCCCTCATAGCCTCATCCCCTCGTCCTCTCATAGCCTCGTCCCCTCATAGCCTCGTCCCCTCATAGCCTCGTCCCCTCATAGCCTCATCCCCTCATCCCTTCATCCTCTCGTCCCCTCATCCCTTCATCCCCTCGTCCTCTCATAGCCTCATCCCCTCATTCCCTCGTCCCCTCATCCCCTCATCTCTCAAGTCCTCTCTGAGGAGTGAGCAATGTGTTTCGTCTGGTGCGATGTCCACTGCGAATCATGGGGGCAGTTTGGAGCCCCGCACCATAAAAAAAAAACATTGACGAGTTGGAGAGTGAGAAGGGAAGGGAGCTGGGGAAGGGGTTGGAGCCCTAAGAGCGGCTGAGGGAGCTGGGAAAGGGCTCAGGCCGGAGCAAAGGTGGCTCGGGGGAACCTTGTGGCTCTGCACAGCTCCTGACAGGAGGGGGCAGCCGGGGGGGTCGGGCTGTACTGCCAGGGAACAGGGACAGGAGGAGAGGGAACGGCCCCAGGCTGCACCAGAGGTGGTTTATTTGAATATCGGGAAGAGTTTCTTCCCAGAAAGGGCAGTCCATCCCTGGCACAGCTGCCCAGGGCAGGGCTGAGTCCCCATCGTCGGCAGGATTTGAAATCCCTGTGGATGTGGCACTTGGGGTCATGGGGCAGTGGTGGCCTTGGCACTGTTGGGTTGGATTTGGTGATCTCAGAGATCTCTGCCAACCTAAAAATTTCCATGATCTTTGTCGTGTTGCCACCTTGGCTGTCCCAGGTGTTCCACAGGTGCCCAGCTCAGAGCAGAGGCATCATCTCTGTTCAGACAAGCCATGATCCTGCCCTGCATTTCCACCGCTGCTTCACAGAGCAATAATAATCCCAGAACTGTCCAAGGTGCAAGAGATCCAGCAGAATCAAGCCCAACTCTGAACTGAATGGCCCGTAACGGGATCAAACCCATACCCTTGGTGTTATCAGCACCAGGCTCTAACCCACTGAGCCAATCTCACGTGAGCTGTTCACGGCCGAAGGGCAGATGCCAAGCAGGGCACCCAAAGTGTGAGATTCTGGGAACAACAAGGATTTCCCGGCAGGACAGGCAGCAGCATCCTGGAGCTCGGCTCTGAGGGGGCTGCCCGGAGAACTGAATCCCACGTTACTTCCTTTGACACAGATTGCTCTGAATGAGGAAGGTGATGCACTCAGGAGGAGGATGTTGTTTTTTCTACCTGCTGAACAGGAGAAACCAAACAAACTCCTTTTTACGCCTTTGTCCGGAACTGCCATTTCCCCCTGGCTATTTATACCAAGCCACTCATCGTCATCCTCTGGCCTGCTTTGTCCCAGGAGAGCTGTTTTTTGCCTCAAACCAACATCATCCATTCCTGGCGAGGTCTGTTGAGCACCCACCCATCCCGCTGATCCCACCCTGGGACTGGCAGGCGCTGCTCACTCCGAGCGTTCTGCTGGCTCCAGAAGGGGAGGATGAGGTGCAGGGATGCATTCCAGCGGGATAACACAGGCTTGCTCCACGCTGCAGGTGTGAGTGGCATCACTTGGTGCCCACCATGAGCTCACCATCTTTTTTGTACACAAAGCCCAGCATTTTATCCTGACGTGAGGTTTTCCTCCTGTTGATTCCTGTTGGCAAATTTTGGTGGGAAGGAACCGCCGCATTCCAAGATGGAGGTTAATAAAAAAACAGATGGCTTAAATAGATTCCTTTTTTTTTTTAAGCTTTGCTTTTTTGGACAGCTCGGGCATTTTGGCAGTTCCTAATGAAGAATCTGAAATTGGACAGGGCCGGAAGGAAGCGAGGGCGTAACCTGTGGGACCCACAGGCATCTTACAGTGTCCTTTGGAAAACGTTCCCAGATTTGATTGAGGTAGAAAGTCGTTTGCCCAGCCAAAGTAAAAGCCATTAAATTTTTAAACCATCCTTTGCCAAACATCCCAATCCGTGGCGGAATGTGCTTCCAGGTGCCGCGGAGCTTCCCGCACAGTTTCCAAACAGCCCTGCTGGGTCACAGCCATGCTGCCAGCTCATGATTTTATCATCTGTCTCATGATATGTGATATTTTACTTCAACTTCTGCTCTGGGGATCATGAGAAGCTCAGCTTTACTTTAACCCCTCCTCCCCTCTCTTTTTTCCTCTTCCTCCTCCACCCCTCCTGGCCCGAGCAAGGAAAAAGAGGATGCTGTCCCACATATTTGCTGGAAAATATGAATGTTAAAGGCTGGGGGAAAAAAAAACAACTGGCAGTCATATTTTTTTGGACTTTAACGTCAGGGTTCTTGAGGCAGTTTCCTGATTGGAAAAGAGGAGAGGATGATTAATGGGTTTGGAGTGCTGGAGTTTGGCAATTGCGGCCCAGGACACGGTCAGAAAGCATCCGGAGCCTGCTCCTTGTGATTCCCTCCGGCAGGAGGGAAGGAGCGGGAAGCAGGAGCTGTGTCCACTTGAGCACAGTGGTGGCTGAGAAGGGACAGTGCTGTCCAAATCCAGCTCTCAAATCCTGCACCCTGGCTGCCTGGAAAACAGGATGGGCACGGCCAGCGCATGAATTTGAGGATGGTGGGAGCGGTGCCGGCTCTGGAGCAGGGAATACCCTGCGGAGCAGCAGCTCATCGCTCCCCACCCCCCAAAGGCATGTCTGTGCAGCTCAGGGTTTGGAGATCCCTGGAGCACCGATCCCTCCGTTCTGGGAGTGCTGCAGCCGTGGCGTGCTGTCCCTCATGGGGAGTTTCTGTTTTTTAGAGCTTTCAAGATCTGGCTTTTCAAAGGCTCAGCAGAGGCAGGTCAGGGCACATTTGCAGGGAATTCAGCACCCGGTGTGTGTGCCCTGTGCTGAACCCTTCCGAGAACCTGGGTCCTGCACATCCTGCCAGAACAGCCTTTGACTCCCAGGGGAGGCTCCTGCTGGGAGCAGGCTGTGGAGCCCGGCGGGTCAGAGCCGGGATTGAGGGCTGGAAGCAGGGCTGGAATTGCTCTCAGACCTCACCTGGGCAGCGAGGCCTTCCCGGAGCACTTCTGAAGAACCCCCCGGAGCTACAATTGCAGCCGAGTTGAGCCGCTCTGCCTGCTTTGATTCCAGCTTCAAAGCAGAGCTGGCGAATAATGGATGCTGCAGTTCAGTGGCTGCCTCCGAAATTTGGGGTTAGGAGGGAGCTTGGCAAGGGGAGAGTGTGGGGAAATCTGGCTTCAGTTAAAATGGATCTGAAACTTCTTAGGGAAGCAGAAGCCCAAAGTTTCATTTCTGGTCAGCCTGAAGTACTGCAGTCAATCCAAAGTGAAATATCTTGATTTTGGTGTCAACTCTTTTTAACGCCTTTAAAAAACAAGTCTCTGATGATGGTTTCAGCTTGAAAAAGTAACAGTTTCGTTTGGCAAGTCTCACAGGGAACTGTGTTGACGTTTGGAGAGGATCTGCACCTTTTTCCAGTCAGACCCTCTTGGCTTGACTTGAACCAATTTTCTCAAACAGCTTTTGGTCCCTCCGAAGTCCAGCCTTTGCTGCTGAAATTGTTGCTCCGAGTCCAGAAAGTGTCCTTCAGCTGTTTCAGAGCTGAACCATAGTGACTGCAGCATCTTCCTCCTCACTTCAGGAGCAATTCCGGTGTTAACTGCAGGGTTTAAAGGCACGTGTCTGACTTTACCTGTGGCATTGCCTTGCCGCAGTTTGACTTCACTTCAGGGTCCATTCCAGACTCTGTAGGGAAAAGCTTTGTGGGAAAAGCTTTGTCGTGGGGGAGCCACCAGAGACTGGCCCTTGCTGATTTCAGGCGTATTTTGAGCAGAATGCTTCAAAGGCAGCATGGGATGGTGGCACATTCCTCCTCATTCCCAGCACGTGGAACAGGCAGGGAGCAGCCATTTCTGGCTTTTCCTAACAGATCTGCCAATACTGCAAATCCTTGTGAAGTGTTTGGGTTTCTTCGGGAGAATGAAAAAGGATTTTTAACTGAGGCAGTTGGTTTGGAAAGATGAAATCCTACCCACTGACGGAGTGTTTTTGCTCCCTCTTAGGAGATCTCCAGCCACGAGTCAGCCACCTGTCTCCAGAGTGAACCTGCAAGGTACGTGTGGGATTTGGGGAACGGCTGCCAGGCCAAATGCTCACAACATTTATTGCACAGTTTTGCTCACAGCTGCTTCCCTGCGCCGTCCCCCGTGCAATTCTGGGTTCTTCCTGCGAAACCAATAGGAGAGAACGATCAGGCTCCAAATGTTGTTGTTTTAATGGTTTGGTTTGGGGTTTCTGCTTGTGTATTAGCTCAGGAGATGAACATGATTTTGGTTTGATAGTCATGGCCGCAGTGGCTGCTGTTCTTGTGAGTCCCTGTGAGCACAGGCCTGGACAAGCCCCAGCCCACGAGCCTCGAACAGGCTCAGACACAGCTGGGTCTTTTTTTTTCCCTCCTGTTTATTTCAGTTTGTTTCCATGTGATCTGTGTACTCAACCCTTTCCTGGGTGAGACTTCCTTGGCTTCCTGCTGGGAAGGGGGTGCCAGGGCAAGGTGGGGTGGCAGCAGGGCGAGGGCTGCTCAGGCAGGGTGAAGGATGAGGATGAGCAGCAGAAGCTGCTGACTTAGGACGGGTTTATTTCTTTGAACAGCAGGGTTGAGCCAAGCTGAGGGTCTGCAGAGCCCCGCTCAGGGTCAGAGCTGGCCCTACTTGCAGTCATTCAAAGGCTGCTCCAGAGAGAAACAGATAAGATTTGGAGCAGTGCCCACTTGTGAGGTTTAATCTCAGCCTTTCCAATAATTACATGTTTGGAGGGACTAATAAAGCCTAATTTTTACAGCGTGTGAAGCCTGGATAACTATCATTTCCTTTCCTGCTGTGCCTTATTTATTCTCAGGGGACACGTAGAGTCCTGGACACTTCCAGATTAGGTTCCTCCAAACTCGTTAATGGGAGGTGGAAACCTCTGATCCATAAACAAAACTGGACAATACAATCCTCAGCTCCTTCTCTTTCTGTCAGAGCCAGCAGGGATGCAACTCATCACCTGATTTAAAGTTGGATGTAGCAAGGATTTGATTTTGTGCCTGTGTGAAAAAAAAAAAAAAAAATCATGGAAAATTCCCTAGGTTTTCCATAGATCTGTTTATGTAAGTTAGAGAATCTAATAATGAGGAGAGAATGCCCTTCCAGGAATTTTTAGGTTCATTTTCTTAACACTTTCCATGGAAAAAAATTGTTCTGAACCTTTTAACACTTTGGGGATGTTTTCCTACAGTACTTCCAACGTGAGCTGTAGGATACTTGGTACTTTGTAGCTGACCCAAGCTTCTCACGCTGGGAAATAGATGAAAATTCCCTTTGGAATGAAGTGTTTGACACACAGAATTGTAGAGCGAGTTTTGTGTTGCCTTGCAAAGGCTGGATTCGTGGGCCCTCAAGTAAATGGGTTTTTAACCACGAACCTTAACTGCTTTTAGGTGGAGTCTTCAAGTGAAATAAAAAAGTGAGTTGTGTCGTTACAACTTGAATAAAGCATGTCACTTTGTAGGTAAGAAGGAGATGCGTTTTTGAGATTAACAGGAAATTGTGTTATTTCCTATATAAAACCAGCCAATATTGGCATTACTGGGAGAAAATCCTGGGGTTCCTGGTTAAACTCGGTAGATTGGGGATTGCCTTCCTCTGTCTCTTCACAGCCGCTGTCACACACTGCGTTCCTTCCCAGGCAGCAGAAAACAATCACAACCCTTGACTTTCTAAGGAAGTTTCCTTTTAAATGCAGTGAGAACAGAGATTTTTAAGGAATATTTTCAGGGTTTGCACCTTTTTTTTCCCCCTTGATGGTTTCTGCTTTGGAAATTATGAACGGAAGGAGAGATTTTCCTATCAGAACCCTTCTAGTTCTGTGCCAGGGGCTGAGAGGATGCAGGGTGTTTTTCCTGAAGGTTTTGCAGAAGGAAGCAGTCGTGTTTTGATTGGGACTGGGCTGCCTCACATCTCTCTAGATGAAAGACCGTGTTTGGAACAAACTGGGTTTAGATTCTCTAGATCTGTAGAAGCCTGGAATCTGATTTTAACCCTCCAAAGTCACCCATTGATTCATGGATTTACCACAACCCGTTGACATCACTGTGAGCACCTCATGGACGTCTCCTTTGATTTGTCATGAGTGGGGTGATTTATATCCTGTTCTGAGAAGTGCAGAACTCAGGGTTTAAAGCAAACAAGCCTGCATTAATAAAATTACCCTGGAGGGAGACAAATTACATCCAGCATTTGCACTGCAAGGAATACACGCCAGCTGTTTATTCCAGCTGGAATATTCCAGGATTTTCAAAGCAGCAACAGCCAATCTGTTGCTGGTGTTGCATCACTGAGAACCCAGACCCGTGGTGAAATAAATGAGCTGTGGTGAAATGAAGGGATTCTTTTTCTTTTTTGCTTTCGTTTTCTTGAAAGTCTGAAAACTTCTGGCCAGGCTTTTCCTGGGACAAAGGGCTTTGAAAGTCACTGCTGGTGTCACTGTGAGTTTCAGAGCTTTCTTAACCTTGCAGGCAGAGCCAGAGAAGGAAGGGGACTATGGATTGAACATCCTGTGTTTTGTCCTTGGTATCAGCTGAAGTAAATCTGGCAGATTTTTCCTGTTATTTTGTTATAAGTGCAGCTCACAGGAACGCACAGAATCGCTTTTATGAATTAACCGAGGAACCGTAACGTGCACATACAAAGCCACGGCGAAACGTGCATCAATCCTTAATGAGCTGGCGAGGCCACAGCTGGGCAGGATAATGGGAATGCTGGGAGGTTCCTACCTGAGGTTTCTTTCTCCTGCTCCCCTTTGTTTCTGCTGCGTGTGGCCTCTGCCGCAGTTCCTTTCCGTGACCTTTGTGCCACCTTGGGCTCAGGAATCCATCGGCGCCTTCCCTTCTCCATCCAGCTCTCCCCTCCCCTGGCCCCAGTGAAAGCTCCTACCCAATGATTCAACCAATAACATCTTTAACCAGCAACAAGTCTGGCTCTTCCTGCTGCGTTTTGTTCCTTCTTTCGTATTTATTCCCTTCACTGACCTTTAGTCCCTCTGAATTAAATCACCTTTTGCTGGTTGCCACCTTCAGTCGAAGCCTCTCGTTCTTCCACCCATTTTAGTACAAACTTTTCCTGATCTCTTTTGTTCCCCTGGCCCACGTGCCACTCCATCAATCCCTGGATGGACAGCGTTTCCAGGGATTTTCAAAAAAAATGAAAATGGGAATTGGATTGGCCGCCACATTTAATATCACCAATGGTGCACAGTTATGGATCAAAGAGCACCCAGTGCTTCCCAGGCTGTGGGAGAGACTTTTGCAGAGACTTTTCTCAGGAGCCCCTTGGGTGCTCTCGGCCCTCAGTAATTACAGCTCTCCTGACAATTAATGCTGCAATATTGCTGATCTGCCCTGCAGCCCCGGGTTTGGGGGTGTAGCCCTTTGGGATATGTCACCCGCAGCCTTCCAGGGCTCACTGGATTAAAGCTTTGCTCAAATTCCTCTCTGGGGATGGGAGGGAAGGCTTGGTGTTTTTCTTGCTTGTGCCTTAGCTCTGCCTTCCCGCACCTCGGCACGTTTGTCTGCGCTTCTCACATGCCTTTACACGACCTCCAGACTCGTACTCTTTCATTTTTCCTGTGGGTGCAGGATGTACACAGACTCGTGCACGAACCTTTGTAGAAAGTATAAACAAAGAGTGGATAACGCTCGTGCCACTGAGAGCCCCAGCTCTTTGTGGGAGTTGAGGAGCCCTGTGCATCCAGGTGAGCTCTGGGTTACAAATATCTCCAAATCCCAGGTAATTAGCGTGGCGCTGCTGCCCTCGCACCACCCTCCTCTGCTCGGCACGTGGAGAGTGGCTCTGGGCACACACAGAGCAGAGGATTCATTTTGAAATTCTGTTTCTCTGCTGGGAGTTCGGCTGAAGATTTGACCTTTTGATTTGGAGAGCGACTGTAACAGTCAAGTGGTTGTGGTGCTGTGGGCTCTGACAAGAGTGCAGAGGCACCACGTGTTGCTGAGCAGCGGAGCCGCAGAGTAAGCGGCTGTGTGCACAAATGTAGGCTTGCTGTCACCTACAGAGGTTATTTTTAACGGATGCAGTGCCGGCACGATGCAGATTATTCAGCAACTCAACCAAACCGTGTAAGAAATCAGGTGCATAATGAGCCCAACACCGCGACTGAATGAGAGCCGCGGAGCGCTGAAGCGATTCTTGCCGCTTGTCGGGTGAAAAGAGCCTTTCAAAGCGAATTTTGAGAGCGGGGCTGAGGCAGCTCCGGGCGGCGCGGGGCCATCCCGAGGCTCTTCCCGGCTCTCCGGGGGCAGTTCGTTCCTGCGGGGAATCCGCTCCGCGTGTTGCGCCTGCCTGCCTGCCTGCGAACACACCCCCCGAAAGTTGGACTCATGCATCTTAGTAAGTATTTCAGTTATGCTATTGACGTCAATGCAGTCATTAAATAGATTGCCGGCCCTCCCAGCAGCGAACCTGTGCCAAAGACCTAGAGGCAGACACATTTTAAAAGAAGAACATCAGGTTTGCTTTTAGCATTTGGAGAGAATGAGGGAAAAGTTTCTTCTGAAGTCACCCTTTGCAATAGGGGCGGTTTTTGCTTCATTTTCTAAGGCTCATTTTCGGTGACAATGATTGCTGTGTTTTATTGAACACACGTTTGTTATGTTGCCGTGTGCATAAACAGCTCCAAACGAGACTAAAAAGTCATTTTTGTGTTCAGCTCTGGCTGGCAAGTGACACTCGTTTCAGGTCTCCTGGCTAGATTTATTTGTGTATCAAGTGACACGAGGCACTCGGGCAAACCTGCTTAGCCTTTGACTCCCGAAATTCTGCCAGGATTGATTTCATGACATCTGCATAAGAAAATAGCCTTCATTTCTCCTCGGCGGGCTCTGAAGACACACAAGCTAATCACGGCTCCATAGCAACGGCTAAAAACTGTTTTCCCCTCCGCCCCACCTGTGGATGTCACATGAAGATGCTCCACGTGCTGCTGCCATCAGGAGCCTGTCACTCCCCGGGGCCAGCTGCCTCCCGCAGCCCTGGCTGAGCGGGATCCCTGAGCATTCCCGCTGTCCTGCTCTATTCCCGGGGCAGGCTGGGCTGCCTGACACTGCCATTCATCGCCCGTGCGAGATGCCCAGTGCTGGAGGCAGCTCTGGGCTCTGCAGGTCCCTTTTCCCGGTCAGGAATGGCGCTGGACAGAGCTGGGAGAGGCTGGGAGCTGGGCCCCGGGGGACACCCTTCCTCAGCCGGGTGCAGGGAGCAGCTTTCCTTTGCCAGGAGGAGCAGGAATGTTGGAACAGCAGCAGCAATGTCTTTTGGAAGAGGTCAAGGAGCCAAACCTCTGGGTTTTGGTGTGGTTGTCATTTCACTGATGATCCCACGCTCAGCTACGTAGGATAAACCATCAAAGCAGTCCCGGGTTATTAAAAGGGCTTTATCTGACGGGTGGCTCCCTTCAGAGTGACCCAGGCAGCTGCAGCCCCACGGGGGCGGCGAAGGGACCTTCGGGGTGGCCCCGTCCCGTTGTGTCCCTGCCTCCACTCCGCTCTTCAGGGCCAGGCCAGGCCCTGGCAGCTCCCGTGGCTCCACTCCCATCCCTGCATTGCGCAAGGGCCCTGCGGAGACAATTGGGCTCTGCCATGGCTGATATCAGAGCTGATAAAATCTGTGTCTCTTTTGTTTGCTGCACAGAGTGATCAGGGTTGCTGGGGGGGAGATTTTGACAGCGCAGTCCTCGGCACCCTGAATCCGTTCCAGAGGAGAACGAGAGACGTGTCCTCGATCAGAGGGAAAAACAACCCAAACCAAACCAAACCAAACCAAACCAAACCAATCCAAACCAAACCAAACCAAACCAAACCAAACCAAACCACCCGAAGCAAACCTCTGACAGGCGGGGTTATTTTTGTAGGTTTTGTGTATTTTGTGGGGCACAGTCTGTGCATGCTTTAGGGATGAACAGGGTCCTTCATTGTCCCACTGGCTGAGCCCCTTCGGCCTCCATGGCCCAGCATTTCCAGGCCTTGGGAGCTGCAGTGGCCTCCCCACAGCTCTGTGGAAGTTTCTCCTTCCTGCCCCGGGCTCGGCTGAGCTCGGTGCAGAGCATGGTGTCCTGGCCACAGCTGCCCACGGCAGTGGGAGAGGCTGCATCCGACATCCGCGTGGAGCCATTCCCAGGGAAACGCGCTGCGCACATCCCAGAGCCAGCCCCGACGGCCAAACCTTTGTGCTCCTGCAGGATCTGATTCCTTGCTTTCCTCTTGTGTTTTAAAGCCTTTCCAACGTTGTGTTCTGATTCCCAGCAGCCAGATCGTTTGGTTCGTAGTTGGACAGGAATTACCAAATCATTTCTTGTATTTATTAGTCTTGGTGGGAGCAGGGTTGGCTCCAGGTTGGAGAGGAATGCACAGAGGGAAAAGCACAGTTCCTGGAGGACAGAACTGGAATTTGCTGTTCTCTGCAGGGACATTTTGCCCACAAACTTAACTCTACAATTACAAAATAACAAGTGTAAAGATGAAAACTTTCAGAGCTTTAAAAATCAAGGTAGAATTAAGAGAGGGAGCAAAGGGTTGCTCTGGCACTTTCCCCTCCATTCCTCGTGGAATTGCATCCATTCTGATTCACGCTCCCCAGATGCCAAGCAGTGATACTGAACAATGAACATATTGATTGCTTCGATGTTCAAATCACCCAGAAATGTGCTGGTTTTATCACCAGCTTCATCTCCTGATGAACTAAAAATGATTTCTGTAGCCAAGCAAGGCCTGCTAATTAATGTAACCAGCATTGTGCAAGCGGGGAGGGATGTTACACCAAGAGTTAATGAAACCTTTCATTGTAATATTGTTTTCTCTAAGAAGCGCCTGCAAATGACAGCCTTAAGGATGCTATAATTGCAATACCTTTTTTTGACGGAAAGGAAACAGCTGCTAATTATTTCTGGTTATTAATGCAACCTGTCAGTTTATTCAAAGTTCATTCAGTTCGCTGTAAATATGTATGATTCCCAACATTTACATTTTCTAAGCAGTAGCCTTTAAAAGCCATTGAAATGCACCTCTCCCTGTGGGATACATTCTCACTTCTGAAGGAAGCATTGATTGGCTTTGGTGTGCATTCAAGCACAGATTCATTTTAGGAATTCAGAATTAAAAAAAGAAAACCTCCAAAATCCTGCAGGGTGTTGATTTGACAATTAATATTTTTTTGATTTCGTAGTCAGGAGTGTACCTCTGGAAGTGACAAACGTGAGCCAGGAGCAGGATGTGACCCAAGGTTCAGGTGTTTGCTGGGAGCCAGGATCAGTGGCCTTTATTCAGTCCTGAGGAACTCCATGGTTAAATTGAATTTTAAAGGAGCTGTGCATTTTAATGTAGATATTCCAGTATAAATATCCTGCTGTCAGAAATCTCCCTTTCCAGGGGGAAATTAATCATCTGTGCGTGCTCAACTCCTCCACCACACCTTCACACTCTTCAAAAGCTTTCCCAAACAGACTTTTCCCCTGCACCTCCAAGCCTCCAGGTTCCAAGCACTTGGGGAGAGAGAGGCTTTGGCTGCAGCTTGCCAGCTCCCTTGGAGCGTATTCCAGACACCCCAATGTTTTCATTCCAAGTGGGTTGGATCCAGTCAGGCCTTTCATGCCTCAAGCGTGTGTTTAGGGAGGTTTGACAAGCTTAGCACTTCATACCAAAATGCTTCTGAAATGTCACATTTCACAAGCCGTGTCTTTTTCTTGAAACACCAAGTATTAGGCTGACAAAAGCAGGAGCTGGTCAGAGCAATCTTTGTGTTCTCTGAAAAAACAGGGGAGAATTCTGAGAAGTGGAAAAGCCAGCCTGTTTTCCTGCACGTCTTCCCTCCCCGCCTGTCTCATTCCCTGGATAAATTTTACAAGAAGTGACCCAAAATCGTGTCCCTGCTGTTACTGACTCAGGTACAGAACGTTTGGATCCATGCTGGGAGCGTTTGTGCTGCTCTGGGACAGCCCAGGAGGATGTGGGATAACGTCTGTTCCGAGGGGATTGTCGCTGAACAGCGTGGGGCCAGTCCTGCTGCAAAAAATTCCAAGAATAAACACACACAAGTGCAGGCTTTGTTGGAAATGGACCTTGCTGGCATCTGACAGCTGGAAAATGCATTCCTCCCTTTTCTTCCCAAAGATCCTCTTGAGGAAGCAAACTCCAGGGAGAAGTTTCCACTTGGAGAGCTTCTGGTTCAGCCTTTATGGGACAAGGTCCTCATCCAGCTCCAATCAAATACTGAAGGGTCTCCATCTGAATTCCAGCTCTTTGGGCAGGGTATTTCCCAAAATTCCCATTGCTGAAATGTTTGCAGCTTCCGGGGTTTCAGCTGTATCGCACAGAGTTTTTCAGCATTTCCATCCCCTTCCAGTGGGAACGTCCCGTGCAGGTGAAATCCAGAAAGCTGCTCCTCACACGCCGTGGATCAGGAAGGAGGAGCCCGAGCAGAGATGCTGCTCACACCACGTTTTCCAGCAGCAGCTGCTCCCTCCTTTGCAGCACTTCCCAAGGTGGCTGTGAGTGCTGCTGGAGCAGCTCCTGGTGCACATTGCCTCGAGTGGGAGCCGTGTGCCGCCTGAAATCCGCAGAAATGCTGGGAATTGTGCTGAGTTCGCTGCCCAGAATCTGTGACCCTGGGAGTGACAGTGCAGAGACCTCGGCCAAGGCCGACACCAGGGGCCTCTTAGGCTGCTGGGTGTGAGAAGCTCTGGAAGGTGCCACAAAGCAGAAAACTTAGAGCAGGAGAAACGGCACCATCCACCGCCCATCGCTGACCTTCAGAGCGGAATTTCCGTTTCCACGTCCATTCAATCTGCTGTTTGAACTGGGATTGTTAGTAAGAGGTACTTTTAATGCCGACATTTTGATTTCCTCAAACTCAGACCGAGGTGCTTAAATCGAGGTATTTTTGAGCGCTTTAATCAAATGGTTTTTGAGAGTGAAAGGCTGCTCTTAGCCCTGCTGGCTGCAGCCATCTGGGGAGTGGTTACGCTTTCGAGTCTGCCTGTCGTTACTGGGTCAAGTTTATCCCCATCTGCCCCTTCAAGGCATCTCTGTGGTGTAAACAAGATGATTCGGGTCATGATTTGGGTCAGGACTGACCCCAGGTTGAAGGAATGTTGTCATACAGGACTCAGACCCTCACATGTAATCACCTCTTGGCTAAAATAATCTACATCTGGAAAAAAACCCCAGAAATTAATTCTTATCTGTGCTCTAGAATATCAAATTCTGATTACAGATAACCAGGGAATGAATCTGGTGTTGTTTCCCTGGTAATTTCAGGGCAAATCTGGTTCAGTTGTGCCCCATGTCCCAGGCACACCTTTTAAACAGCCAGGGTGTGCTGGCCTCAGCTCCCAGCTCACAGGTGGAGATCAACACGTGCGAGGTTTAATACGGAACATTCAAAGCTGTCAAAACAAATGATGCTGCTCCGTAGGCTCTGCCGTCTCCCTCTTCCTCCCCACCCTGTTCCCCGTGGCGCTCGCTCCGGGGTTTTCAGCAGATTATTCCAAAAGCTCTACGTGCACTTGGGGAAGCAGCGAGGCCGGTGAGTCACGGGTTGTGCACCGAGGGAGATGAATCCCCAGGATTTGCACAGGGCTGGTTGAGCTCTGCCCGCAGCTGCTGAGGAGTTGGAGTTTGGGACTTGAGGCTCACCCCAAAATCAGGGTTGCGATGTGAGGATGGACAAAGCCCGCGTGTTTTGGGGAGTCGCCACAGAGCTCTCTGGCTTCACATGTGAAATATTCTGCGTTTTTAACAGCTGCAGGATGGGGAAACAGCTTTTTAATTGCTGTGCTTTGAGGCTGTCCAAGCTCTGTGTGCTGCTGCTGCTCCCTGCCTCGGTGCAATCCCAGATGCACCAATAGCGCTGACCCACGCATCCCTTCCCAACCCCATAGGTCCTAACAGGCCGTTTTTTGCAACCTTCTGCATTCTTGGGTGGCTCTGCTCCGTGCAGATATCCCTGGATTTCAGCTGGGGGTGACAGTCCCAGGCACTGCAGCGAGAGGCAAACCGAGGGCACAGAGTTCACGTGAGGTGAATCGGCGAGGTTGGCGTTTCCCCTTTGGGTACACAAAATGTCTGTTGGAGGAAAACAGATTAAAATTCCAAACCAAAGCAGTTTTTTAAGCTGCCATCCTAAAGGATAATGCTTTCAAGTAATTACATTTAGCCATGAGAAAAAAAACACCGTTTAATTCTATTTTATAATGAAGATCTTCAAAATGGTCACTCAAAATGGAAGGGGTGACTTTATGTCCTGTCTCTCCATGGCCTGAGCAAAGCATGTGGACACAAAGGGTGCTATGTGTCTTAAAGGATTCCTATGGATTATATTTGGGATGCTTCCAGGCCACATTCTTAACTTTCATGTTGAAGAACTCCAGGAAATTAAACTGAGAGGAAATGGAGGCCAATTTGGTGTTAAATGGTGACCTTTTGACCTTGCCAGGAGCCGAGGAAGCGGATTTAAACAGGTCCAACCTTCTGCCAGTGGCCTGTTCTGCGTGGCTGTGGTGACGTGGGCAGCCTTGCTCTGCCCCTTGTTTAACATTTCTGAATCATTTTCCTCATGAAGAGCTGAGGATTGTTAATAAACTTTGTCTTCACATCCACTGCCAGTGGCCAAGGGGAGCTTTTCAGCATCACGCTTTGAACTTCCAGGATTTGCCCCTGAGGTTCCTCTTCCAGCATTTCACCACAAAGCACTTTCACTCCTGACAGACTCTTTAGACCAGAAGTTTTATCATCTCCAGGTTAGCCCGGATCAAAACCCGATTCCACGGCTCCAGCCAGGTCTGGAGATGGAGGCAACACCTGGATTTGGGGGCAGATCGGAGCGAGGAGCTTTTTGCTTGTGGTTCGCCCAACTCCTCTGAAGCAGTGACCCAGAGCACAGTTAAGCCTCTGCGTCTCTCAGGCTCTGGGGTTGTTTTTTCCTCTGCTTGAACTCAAATCGTTGCGCTGTGGTCTGGCTGGGGAAGTTCCTTCCGTGCCGTGGGCCTCTTGTGAAAGTCAGCCCGGGGTTTCGGAGGAGGAGTTTTTGGGGCACTGCAGGGGTGCAGGAGGTGGCTGTGCGCAGAGACGGGGATGGAAGGAGCTCGGGATGGAGGAGTTTGGGATGGGGAGAGCCGCTGGCACAAGCAGAGCCCCCTCTCCAGCACACGCAGCTCCCGTAGCAATCCTCGGCCGGGCTGCGGCTGAGCCAGCTCCAGAACCGGAAGCCGTCCAGCCACAACAGCCCAGGATGGTGCCCCACCTAATTAAGGCTGTTGAAAGGCAGGGCTAATTAGCTGAGGTGGAGCGCCTCGTTAGCACAAGGATGTTGCTTCCAGGATCCAAGTTGGTTTCCCTGCACGTGTGAGCTCCCAGCGCTCTGGGAGCCAGCGCACATGAGGCAAATGAGACAATGCAGTGCCCAGGTAAATCCTAGGTGGGTGCCCAGGTCATTGCATCATCATATCCTGAGTTTTCCAGGGCTTTCTCACACTCCTGCTCTCACGTGTGCTCGGGAAGAAAACGCTTCTGCTCACATAGGGAAATGTTCTTGCTGTGACCCGGCCTGGCCTTGTTGAGTTAGAGAAACAAAGACACAATGTGGGCACGCCGTGATTTGCGGGAAGTTGGCGCTGGGATTTCAAATGCTCAGGCTCAGCTCTAGGGCCGGGCTGGAGGCTTCCTTCCCATCCGAAACGATGGACATCTCCATCCCAGCTCTCTGGACTCTTTTCACTGCTCCTTGAGGACCGTGTGGAGTAAAGGTGTGATGGGGCTTCTCTTAATTTAAAAATTCATCATGGCCTTGGAAATTCTGTCTCCAGGAATGTGTTCAAAGTGTGTTAAATTCCCTACAGAATCATTCCCGGTGTTCTCCTCGCAGCTCCCTCCCTTGTGCGCACTCCTTGGTAGATCCCAGGTAGGAGAGGTCCTCTCTTGCTTTGTGTTTTCCGCCCTGTCTTGTGATGAAGGCAAGAATTCTACGGGGCAAGGAGGAACCGGCATGGTCAGGAAAAGGATAATGTGCCAAACCTCGGGATAAAGTTGGAACTGAGGAATCTTTCCCATTCGTTCCACAGGCCAGGATTAGATTCTGCCCCTCTTGCCATTTCTGCTTCCCCCTCTCCCTGGACCGAGGAATTCCTAGTATGCAGACAAATCCCGTTCCCAGATTCCCCGGTGATAGCACTGCTAAGTGACATCTGACAGGATGCTTCCTGCATTTTGTGACTTCCCTCTGGCACCAGAAAAGCTCTGTCACTTACCCCTCTGATTTGTGGCACCTCAGCTGCATTGTTCCCTGCAGGGGGAAGGACACTGGGAAATGGGATTGCCCTGTGGTAAAACACTCCAGCCCACCCCACAGGAGATGCTATCTCCAGTCGAAATCCTTCCTCAGAACATCTCCAGTTTTCCTTCCTCGTTAGCATTTCAGATTAAACCTTTAGGCTTATCTCCACATCAGAGATTACCTCTCTGGGAAGCTTCATCAACTTCTATCAGCCACCTTTAGGTGTTCTTGGTGTTCACGCCTCGTTTTTGCACCTCATTGTCATGCAAGAGCTGCAGTGGAGCTTTGCTTTGGGAATCTGGAGCTTTCATCTCTTCCTGTAGCATCTTCAAAGCCGGGCTTTACATGCCTGACGTACAATCAGACACATTCAAACTCACAAAATAGATATAGAAGTGCTTTTTGAGTTTAATTTAGGAGCAAGACTTTTTATTAGCTGGTCCTGTCCAAGTGTTCCCAATTGGAGATGTTAGGACTGTTGATCGTGTGGGAATGACGATTCCTGGTGAAACATCTTCTGCAATGCCCATTGAAGCTCTGGTCCTTCTCTCCCAGCAACATTTGGGAAATCCAGATCTTGGGAAGACGATACTTGAGCAGCTCCCTCTCCCCATCTTCCAGCCTGATTTTAAGGTGTCTGCTGAAAATCTGCAGCTGTACCCTGCAGCTGACTCCTGCATCAGTTCAGAGCTTCCGCATTTGGACTCAGCTGCTGGGCTTGTCCCGCTGGGCGTCCTGGCTGCCTGTTCCACGTCATCCTCCTCTCCTAGGAGCAGCATTCCCATCCTCTCCTGGAAGGGGCGGTGCTGTTGGCGCTCTCAGTGCCCCGCTGCCCACCCCAGGACTGACTCCCGTGGGAAGTGCCATTCCCACCAAGCCTGGCCAAACCCAGGGCTTCTCCAGCTGCAGAGCGAATGAGCCGCAATCCCGGCTGTGCACTAATTGCTGAGCAGTTCTGGTTCCTCTAACAGTCAGGGAGCTGCCAGCCCGTGCTGGTGGCCTCGGTGACCTGGTTCTCATGACCTGTCTGCTGGTCACCCCAGCCAGTCCTCGTGGGTACAGTCAGGACCGGGCAGGTTTGTCCAGTTCTGCTCCAACCGGCTTCCTTGGGGCTTGGCTCTGACTCCAGGCTGACCTCTCGGGGTGAGCTTCCTTGAAAAGCTTCATTTTTGCTCCCAAACAGCGGCTGGGACCTCCTGCTGCTCACCTTGGGGTGGGTTACAGGAGCTGGGCTCACAGCAAACCGGGACTGGCCGGCACCAGGGCTCTGCAAAAACTCCTGTGTTTGCTGCCCAGGCCTCCCACTCTGCTTGGTGCCAAGGCTCTGTCACTGTCATAAGATTGATTTCACCTCTCTTCAGCCACCTCGACATTATAGACCAGTTTTAAGTGATGGCTGCTTTTTGAAGAAAAGCTTGGGAGCAAACCATCCTGTCGTGCGGGAAGATCAGGAATTTCAGTGGAGGCCAACTCGGTGAAGCAAGGAACCTCTCAGAGAGTAAAAATGCAAGAAGAGAGCAGGCAAAGAGTGAGAAAGATTGGAGCAAGGGAGGCGTGGAAAACTTCAGGCTGTGGGGCGAGTTGGGCTGACCAAAGGCTGATGGAGCCGTGGCTGGTGAGGGGACTCCAGTGTGGGTGTGGGGTGGGGAAACAAATCCAGAAAAAAGTGTTGATCCGTGGGTGAAACAACCTGGTGATAACTGGTACATGAAAGGCCAAAACATTCAGTGGGTTTTTTTTGCCTCAGTCTTCATCCCCCAACCTGCTTGGGAAAATAAAGGATGGAGGACAACGAGGGAGACACGGGTTAGGGACAGCCTGGAGGAGGTGGAGGAGTTCAAGTCCACGTCATTGGACAAGGCTCAGGCTGGAAAGGCTGTGAGGTCAATGTGAGGGGTTCATGAAATTTGTGGTGCTTAGGAAGGTGGCAACAGGGAAAAGGTGCCTCTTTGAGGAAGGTGGAGCGGATTTGGGGAACCGTGGATCTGGACCACTCCGGCTCTTCTCATCACCAAGAGGGCACTGAGGGCATGCTGGGGTCTGTTTCCAAACACGTGAAAGACAAGGAAGGAAGCTGGGAATGGTAGATGCAGACTCGTCAAAGATGTCATGTTGGAAAGCCCCAGTCTCATCCTGCAAGGGCTGGAGGGTGGCTTGGCCCTGGGGACATGGCTGGCCATGGCTGGGTGTGCAGGGAGCACTTGGGCACCATTCCCACAGCATTCCCACATGGCAGCTGCTGACAGGGCTGGATATTGCTGGACGCCAGGCCCCAAGGGCTGCGTGTGCAGTTGGTGGCTGATGACAGGGAGGCTGTGGGTGTCCAATAGTTCCACCAGGCTGGAGCTGAAGCTCCTCTGGGGTCACCCTGCTGCGGGTGGGAGGCCGTGGCAGGTGACCCCTGGAGGTCTCTTGCTGTGGCTGGGGCAGAGAGGAGCCTCCTGCGGTGAGCAGAGAGTGACAGGCACCTCCAGAGGGTGATTCAGCCCATCCCACGGTGCTGAGAATAGGCCAGGATCACCCCTTGGAGCTCCCAGCCGCTTTCCACTGCCTGCGTGGGGAGCTTAGGTGATTAACTTTGGGATGGCTAAAGATAGCCCAGTGCCCCCCAGGGCACTGACATTTCTCCAGGCTGAGATTTCTGCTCAGGTTACCCTGCAGCTGGCCCGGGGCTCAGAGCTGGGGCTCGCTGTTGACTCCGAAACATCCCTGCTGCTATGGCAGTGGGTGACTCTCCATGTCCCACTGCAGGAATTCCTCCCGGAGCCGGGAGCCTCTGCTTCCGAGCTGGGCCTTCTTCCTTCTTGGGATGCGGCAGCCCTTTGGTTCTGGGGCATTCCCTGCATCCAGGAGGTTTTTCCTTCCCCTTTCCATTCCCTGTGCCTTCTCTTGATGAGACACCTCCTCCTGCTTCCCTGAGTCTTCCAGTTTGAACCTGGATGTGTCCTCGGCGTTCTTGGCAAGCGCTGTTTAATCACTGCTGTGACGTCTCCAGCAGCTTTGGAGCCGTTTTTCTCGGGGCTGAGCTTTCCCAGCAGCTGGAATGGGTTGTCCCAGAAAAAGACCTGTCTTTAATTAGGGAACTTCGAATGCCTGGCTCCTCAGCAATCCAAAAAAAAAGTTCATTTCTCCTGCTCCCTGTTGTTTGGAAAGAAGAAAAGAAAATAAAAATGCCCCCCAAAATTTTGGCTGTGTTCTGCCAGAGGCTGTAGCTCATGTCAAACACTCTCATCCCCGATTCCAGTCTCCCACATTATTCCTGGCAGCTCCAGCTCACTCATTTCCTGGCATTTTTCGCAATTAGCAGTAGAAAGCTTTCACTTCATTTTTTTGTCTCTATCTTCCCCTCTCATCTCTGAACCCAGCCTGAATACAGGCCCCATTGTTCCTGCCGCTTTGGAGCCCCTGTTAGGATTTTATCCGCGTTCCCCCACAGCTGGATCCCCTCCAGTACCACCTCGCCAGTGACCCCCTGCCCGTGCCTTGGCCCGTTCATCCCATCGCCTCTCTCCACAGGGATTTCACTTCCCAGGCTTTTCTGACCACATCTCATCTATTAATGCTGGCTAACAGAAAAAAAAAGGAAAAAAAAAAAAAATCTATGTTTCTAAAGTACTTTTTTCTTAAAAGAATAACTGAGGCAACTCTGCGCTCATTTGCATGCGGTGCCCGTGCCCGCTCCGGCTGCAGCATTCCCAGCTTCTGCTGGCCTCCAGCACCCGCTGGCCCCACTCCACAGCCAACAAAGAGCCTTTCCTCTCACCACCACCTCCCGCACGCCGGAGGGAGGCTGCAGGTGTGAGAAATGTGAGAGGGGGACAGCTCGAGTGACTGGTCGGACTGGAGCCCCAAAAATACGGCGAGGGGAGAAGGGCAGGCTGGTCCATTTGTTGGGAATTGCTCAAGAGCGTCGTGGCTCCACCTGTTCTGCGGGCTCGGTGCCTTTCTTGGCGCATCTGCACTTATCTTCGCAAAAGATATAATTAGTGAGGCGCTGGGGAGGAGGGGAAGTGCCGCCGTGGTTCCCAGGATTTTGGCTCGCTCCTCATTCCAGCCCCGCGGCCCGGCGGATCCGGAGCGCGCGAGTGTCCGGAGGAGCTGCGAGAGGGAACTTGTTGGGCTCTGGCACGTGTGGGGCTGGGTGGTTCTCTTGCCTTTCAATCACACCTTCTTCAGGTGCTTCTGTGGCTTTTGTGCTCGGAAAAAAATCTGTTCCACAGATTCCCTGGATATTGGAAGGCGCACGGGGGATCTGTAAAAGAAACCTGTAATCACAGGAATTTTTTCAGTGCTTGCAGTCTGGGAGGTGGTGCTTTAAGATTTGGCCATTTCATTGCAGGTTTGAAGTGAATCGCAGCGGCTGTGCTCCATGCTTTTGATTTTTTTTTCCCCTGCGAATTTCCAAACCCATCAAACAGAAGGATTTCCACGGGAATATTTTCTGGATGTGGTAGAACAATGGTTTAAGTCAAGGAAATCGCTCCCTGAACGCACTAGCAGGATACATTAAACAAATAAATCACTCGGTGTCAGTGATTCCCTCGGCATTGTGAAGGATAAATATGTAAACACGTCCACACGATCCGTAAGCAACCACAGCTCCATTAGGGAAGGCAAAGGGTGAATGGCTCCCGCCTGCACAAGGCCCTTTTCCAGCAGGTTTTGGCAGGTCCTGTGTTGATAAACCTGTTTTACTCAACGTGCTCCGGGCTTTTAGAGTGATGCGAGGCGCTGGGAGTAATTAACGTGGGGCAATATTCCTGCTAATGAACCTCGTGTTGGGGAGGTGAAATAACCATTTTCTGACACTGCTTAGTAATTAGCGTGAGGCGATATTCCTGCTAATGAACCTCGTGTTGGGGAGGTTAAAGAGCCATTTTCTTTTGGGAAGCGGCAGGGCCTTTGGTCGTCTGGCTCTGTGGGACCTTTATGTGAGCCACGGCCACATGGGTGCCTCGGTAAATCCCTTGGAGCACCCTCCTTCCTCCTCCTTCTCCTTCTCCTTGTCCTTGTCCTTCTCCATGTCCTTGTCCTTGTCCTCCTTCTCCTTCTCCTTTTTCCTCCTTCTTCTTCTCCTTTCTCCTCCTTCCCCATCTCTTCTCCATCTCCTCATTCTTCCCCCTTCTCTGTCATCTCATTCTCCTTCCCATTCCCTGTCTCATCTTCATCTCCTCCTTCTTTCCCCTTCTCCTTCTCCTTCTCCTTCTCCTTCTCCTTCTCCTTCTCCTTCTCCTTCTCCTTCTCCTTCTCCTGGCCCTTCCATGTCTTTTCTCCATCTCCTCCTTCTTCTTCTCCTTTTCTCCTCCATCTCCTTCCGCTCTTTCCTCTTCCCCTCCCCATCCCTTTTCCATCTCCATCTCCTGCTCCTGCTCCTTCCCTTTCCCTTCTCCTTCTCCCTCTCCTCTCTCCTTCCTTTTCCTCCCCTCTCTGCCCCAGGAGTCAAGATCAGACGATTCCCAGCTAAGCCCAGGTGGGATCAGCTGCTGGATCAGTTGGGATGGACTCTCCCACAGAGAGGGCTCTTAGTCAGGAGCAGCCAAGGAGTGAGAAATGCAAATGAGGCCTTCAGTGACATTAATGAGATTATCAGCTCACAAATAATCATCACATGATCATCTCCAGCATCTGTCTCCTCTTCCCAATCTTTTGTGTCATCTGCGATAATGACAACAATTAGGATCATCTCTAATAAACAGAGGATAATTAAAAATGGGCTGGTCTAAGTTCCTCTGATGAATGCAAATTCTGGCCTCGTGTCCTATGGCTTCACCTGGGAATTAGGTATGTTTCAAAATTCCATCCTGAATTTATTTAGAGATTTCCTAAAGTCGGGTTGGCGGTGCCTGGAAGCAGCTCCGTGCACCAGGATAAACATTCCCACCTTTCCATTACAGCGGCATGAGGACTCCAAAATCCTCGTCTCACCCAGGAGCCGTGCTGGAGCTCAGGTTCACCCAATTCCCTGTCACTCCTGGAGGGAAGGAAGCATTTCCTCCTGTAATACTTAGAGTTGAATCTCTCGGGGTTTAGGAGTGTTCGTCTGCTTTAGGTTTCGTAGCATTTTATCAGCTTGTCCAGCACTGGGGGAACATTCCAGTGCCTGCTTCCTGCCGCGTTGTACACGCGGGATTTGGGAATCAATCCAGCATCAAAACCTTTCCCAGGCAAAAGGGAGCAACTGCTCTTATTGATTTTCCTTTTAGAGGGACAGATTTGATCCTGAGTCTAAATTGTTGAGGTAAGGTTTAGATGGAGTGATAATATTTTATTAAATCATTTGGAATCGCTGGGAAGTGACTGCGGTGACCTCGAGTCTCAGCCGTTGTTGCTCCAAAGGCAGCTGGAGCTCGGAGTGGGAAGGACGGCCCCAAACACTGAAGGACTTTATAAATAGTCCCAGTTTATTGCAGCCAGGATGCAGGGAAGAGTAAATAACTCAGGAGACGTCTTGTGACACTGTAAACAAGTGCTGTACACTGTGCGTGTGGAAAAGGATGGATGCACGGAGTAAAGCTGGCAAAACTGCTGGAAGCTGCAGGGCCTAGCATTTAACCTTCCATGTCAAAGTTTCTCTTGGAATTTTTTTTTTGAGTCTTAAGCTCCCCATGCTTAAGGTTTACAAGGAAAGCTGGGATCCAGCAGAAGGAATTTTTCCTTTTCCTTGCAGAAGTAAAATTGAAGTCTTTTCCCAGTACAGTGAGCCCACAATTTGGTCTTCAACAGCTGAGGAGAGACGAGTTTGTAGAAATGTTGGCAAATATTTGTCCTCAGCATTTCTTGTCACCAAATTGGACAATCTGTTCACAAGATCGAATCCCACTGGGAATACTCCTCCTAGGTTATGGGAAGTTTATTTGGCAGCTGCAGAATCCTGCTGAGCAGAGGGAATTGCAGCTCCTAAGTTTCTTCACTCACCTGGCTGGGGTGTGGTAATTCGTTCATTGTTAAAACTCTTACGGCTTTATGGCCTTTGCACTTTCCTCCAGAAGAAGTCCGAATGTTTTTGTTTAAAGGGACCGGGGTGGCAGGAGGGAAACAGGAGGGAAGCCGGAGAGAGAGAATAAGCCCCACTTGAAGTGTTGGCATTCGGATCTCATTTCAAAATGTTTCCTACCTCGGTTCATCTCCTGCGCCAGTCAAGGGCAAAGCCGCCAGTCCCTGCTGCAGGATGGGGACTCTGTGCCCACGCTCGTGCCTTGCTGTGGCCCTTGGGCACAGGATGGGGACACTTTGTGGGTTCAGAGAGGAACTCTGCAGCTCCAGATAGCGCTGGCCTCGTGCTCGGATCCCCCACTGAGGGACGGGAGCTGTGCTGGGAGAAGGATGGCACGGACGGGGCTTGGGGGGAGCCCCAGGGGAGAGTTTGTCACATCAACCCCCCTTCCCATCTGGGAGCCTTCAGGGGCCTCCTGAGGGAGCGTGTGCTCGTCCTTGTGCTGACCTGCTCCCAGGAAAGAGGATGTTCCCCAAAACCTTTCGCTTTCCGAGCATTCAAGAAGAGGAAAAGGCCTCAAGGCCTTATTGATGAGCAGCTCTCACTTTCCCCCTGTACCCAGCACCGGTGAGGCTGCACCTCAGATCCTGGGGCAGTTCTGGGGCCCTCAGGACAAGAAGGACCCTGAGGGGCTGGAGCGTGTCCAGGGAAGGGAACGGAGCTGGGAAGGGGCTGGAGCCTCAGGAGCGGCTGAGGGAGCTGGGAAAGGGCTCAGGCTGGAGCAGAGGAGGCTCAGGGGGAACCTTGTGGCTCTGCACAGCTCCTGACAGGAGGGGGCAGCCGGGGGGGAATTTGGGATCTTTTCCCAGGGAGCAGGGACAGGAGGAGAGGGAACAGCCCCAGGCTGGGCCAGGGGAAGTTTTGATTGGATTTTAGGGAAAATTCCTACCTGGAAAGGGCTGTCCAGCCCTGGCCCAGCTGCCCAGGGCAGGGCTGAGTCCCTGTCCTGGAGGGATTTGAAATCCCTGTGGATGTGGCACTCGGGGCCACGGGGCAGGGGTGGCCTTGGCAGTGCTGGGGATGGCTGGACTGGAGGGCCTTACAGGGCTTTTCCAACCTAAATGAGCCCAGACAAGGCAGGAAGCGGGAAAAAGCCTCCAAAAAGGGGCCGCTAGGTCACCTCTCCAGTGGGAGATTCCGTGTGTTCCACCACCTCACGGAGCTGGCAAAGGAGCAGATGGCAAAACGTACCAAAACTGCAGCTGTTGCAAAATGCTGGCACAGAAAGGGGCTGCGGTTCAGGACTTTGGAGCATTCCAAGCGCCAGTGGAGAAACACGAGGCCAGGGGCTGCCTCTGTCCTCGCTGGGACTGGCAGCAGCTCCGGTCTCGTGACGAAATGTCACCTCAGCCCCTGCTGGAGTGGCACCAGCACCAAACCTCCTGCACAAGCTCCGGGTGGGAGTTACAAACTGCAACTCCTGCTGTTCCTCACTTCCCTATTCTGGCTCAGCGAGGATTTCACACAGGCCCGCAGAAAACACGACCAAAGCATCGTTAGAATTGGACGGGTTTGGGTTATGCAATCCCCAAATATAAACTGAAATGTGAGACCACTGGAGACGCAGCCTGAAGTATTCCAGGAGCCCAGATCCTGAAATTGTAGGAGTGTTTCCGTAAGTGACCATGTGCCTCGGCTCTACCGGGAAGGTGATCGAAGGCAGCGAGTGGCTGAGCTTCGGGAGCGTTTCTGGCTCTGGAGTTGCTCTGCTGATGTCAGAGGGATGCTCACGTCGGGTTCAGGGAAAGAACAAGTCATGGAGCATCTAAACTTGTGTTTACTGTTTGTGTGAGTCGCTGTAGCAACAGCAGATACCGCTCAGGGAGAGAATCCCAGGGCACTCCATCCTTGGCCTCTGCTCTGGAGCCAGCCTGGGAGAGCTGGGGGTGTCCAGCCTGGACAGGAGAAGGCTCCTGAGAGCCCCTGGCAGGGCCTAAAGGGGCTCCAGGAGAGCTGGAGAGGGACTGGGGACAAGGCATGGAGGGACAGGACACAGGGAATGGATCCCACTGCCAGAGGGGAGGGATGGATGGGAGATTGGGAAGGAATTGTTCCCTGGGAGGGTGGGAAGGGTGCCCAGAGCAGCTGTGGCTGCCCCTGGATCCCTGGCAGTGCCCAAGGCCAGGCTGGACAGGGCTTGGAGCAGCCTGGGATGGTGGAAGGTGTCCCTGCCAGGGCAGGGGTTGGAACTGGATGGGCTTGAAGTCCCTTTCAACCCAACCCGATCTATGATTTCCATGAATATTAAATATGAATAAGCCAATCTATGGTATCCATGAATATTAAATATGAAGAAAGCCAGAAAATATTTGTTATTTTAAGACCATTCCCACACAAGGTTTTTAGATTGGTAGAAGAGCAACTCCTAATGGATTCTATATCTGGCTGTTATTTTGGGGCAGTTGTGGGTCTTAAAATACTTTCACGGGGGACTTGGAGGGTGTATTTTAATTCCACATGCTGGTCTGAAAAGCAAATTTAGCTTTAGGAGTGGGATTGTAGCCTCTGCTTTCACAATTGATTTGTAAATAGCCCCAAGTTCTTCCCGGAGAGTTGGTGGAGTTGCACATGGCCAGGGAGGGCTGCTTTGATAAGAGCTGGGGTTTCCGGGGTGATGGGCTCAGCCTGCGTCACTCGGTGCCTTTAGGGACAGCTCTGAGTTTCTAAGAAAGCTTGAGCTGGGCTCTCTTCCTGCTGTGGGGAAGGATAGTGCCGCTTCTTCTTCTTCTTCTTCTTCGTGCCTGCCCAGTTCCGTGAAACGAGCGGGACCGTGGTCTCTGTGACGCTGTCAGTGCCCAGCAAAGGCAGCCAGAGCTCGCAGCGGGTTCAGAAATGACGGCCCGGTGACCACGGGGCGCAGGCAGGGAGGAGAAGCTGGAAGGCGCACGCCCCATCAGGCATCATTTCACCGGGCTGTTTGCTTGAGAACAGGAGTGAAAACAAAAAGAGATTTAGATGAGTCAAAAGCCAAAGAGGCCAGGAAGGGCTGCACAGGATGCAGGTGATGCATCTCGCTGGGTGCCGGGATCAGAGGGAGCTGTGGGCAGGCTGGCCAGTGTCCGGAAAAAAGCAAATTCTGAAAGAAAACGTTAACGGTGCTTTTTAAAATCCGCTTCTAAACTGGAACTGCAGCAGAACTCACCCTTTGTACCCAGAAAATGCTCCTTAGCGAGAGCTGCTTGCTCTCCCTTTGTTGTGTCTTTGCCGTTGAAATGCCTGAGGTATCTGAAGCGGCAGTTTTGGAAACACCCGAGTTTAAATCGCTGATCCATTGGCCTCTCGATGGTTTGGGTGAAAAGGTTCAGGCCAGGGACAATGCTCGTGTTTTACATGAGTAAACCAGGCTGCAGCCGGGAGGGATCCCCGCTGCTCACAGGATTCCTGCAGGAAACCTCGCTGGAATGAAGCAGCAGGGCAGAAACAGAGGGATGGAAAGTCCTGATACACCCTGCTAAAAATCCTGAGAAACATCACAAATGTGTTAAATATTCACTGTATATTTAGCTCATCTTCTGAAATCCAAAAATAAATACAAAATGTTTAGAGCCAAACTCTCTAAGCCCTGAAGTTTCCCAATTCACCTCGATCTCCTTAATATCTAATAGCTTTTCTTGGGGTTTTTTGGGGTTTTTTTCCCCATTTATTACATAAAAGTCAGACTTTGAAGTAAGGGAATATCCTGAATGCCAGCTCTGGGGTTCGTAAATCCTTCAATATCAAGAGCACATTTCTGTTCTCGGTGCTGCATTGCCCTGGTGGCTCTTTCGGGGGTGAAGATTGGAAGGGAAGTGACAGTGGCAGCGGGTCCTGAAGACCTGGGCCAGGCTGGAAATCCCCCAAAAGGCTAAAATTAGGGTCTGGTGTCAGAGTCTCTGTGAAGCTATTCCTTCTCCTCCTCCAGGAATGCACAAATGCCGTGGCTGTGCTTCCTGAGGAGCCTCAGAGCGGGAGAACACAGCACAAGAGCACAGGATTTTATTTTATTGATGGTTTTTAGTTTGGCCGAGATGCTTTTTTCCTATTCATAAACTCATTGTTTTGCCTGTGCTGGTTTTACCGATCCCAGCATTTTCTGCAGCGGGATTTGAGCCCTCCCAGGTGAACTAATTTGCATGCTAAAATAGTTGAGAGGGAACCCTCATGTTGGGAAGGAAAATACACCAAGCTTTGTGTGCTTTGGGCTATTTCCACCTGCCTTTTGATACAGCACAGAATTATGCAGCAATGAGATGAATTTCCGTGTTTGGAGCTCAGAAAAGAAACCCATTAACGTTCAGTGCCACAAAACTGGGATTCACCGGATCTTTAGAATGTGTCTGTGCCAGGTTTATTGCTGAATTACCCTTCGGCAGGGTTTATTTTCTGTACCCTCAAACAAGTGCCGTGCAGGTGGAAAAGGATGGATGGGCTGAGCAAAGCTGGGAAAACTGCTGGAAGCTGCAGGGCCTTACATTTCACCTTCCATGCAAAAGTTTCTCTTGGAATTTTTGGCAGAGTCTATCCTTTTTTTTTTTTTAAAGGACAGTCTCTATCCAGTGATGCTTTATTGATGTGGTGAGCGACAGAGAGGATCTGTCCTTGGGAAGGGATCCCAGCACAGGGTGCAGGTCCTTCCCCTGGGGACACGAGGGAGGGCAGGGGGACAGGGCTGGAGCTCCAGCTCAGCTCCTGAGTGTGCGTCTGAGCAACGCTGCCCTGTGATGTCACCGGTACCTGCCAGCAGAAATGCTGAATCCATTAGCCCTGACAGATTTATGGGATGAGCATATGTCACTGGGATTATGAGAAGCAGTTACATTCATGGGGAGATTTTATGATTCACTGTATCCGCCTGTGGAAACCTTAATTTTTACACCAGAGCTGCCGGGGAGCGCCGTGTCCTGCTGCAGGGTCAGGGAGCTGATCCCGCCGGGAGCAGGGAGCGGGGATGGAGGGTTTGGGCTGCAGGGCCTGCGGGGGAGCACGGGCACAGAGCGGGACCAGCGGGGTGTGGGGCTGATGGGGACAAGGCCAGCGGAGCTGGGAGCCAGGAGTGACAGGGAGCAGGGCCAGGACTGGGGAGCTGGGCTGATGGGGTTGGGGAACGGGAGCGGGCAGGGCTGGGGAGCAGAGCCAGAGGGGACTGGGTGGGGCTGGGGCGCAGCACTGGTGGAGGTGGGGAGCAGGGATGTTGGGGAGCAGGGATGTTTGGAGCAGGGACGTTGGGAGCAGGGATGTTGGGGAGCAGGGATGTTGGGGAGCAGGGATGTTGGGGAGCAGGGATGTTGGGGAGCAGGGATGTTGGGGAGCAGGGATGTTGGGGAGCAGGGATGTTGGGGAGCAGGGATGTTGGGGAGCAGGGATGTTGGGGAGCAGGGATGTTGGGGAGCAGGGATGTTGGGGAGCAGGGATGTTGGGGAGCAGGGATGTTGGGGAGCAGGGATGTTGGGGAGCAGGGATGTTGGGGAGCAGGGATGTTGGGGAGCAGGGATGTTGGGGAGCAGGGATGTTGGGGAGCAGGGATGTTGGGGAGCAGGGATGTTGGGGAGCAGGGATGTTGGGGAGCAGGGATGTTGGGGAGCAGGGATGTTGGGGAGCAGGGATGTTGGGGAGCAGGGATGTTGGGGAGCAGGGATGTTGGGGAGCAGGGATGTTGGGGAGCAGGGATGTTGGGGAGCAGGGATGTTGGGGAGCAGGGATGTTGGGGAGCAGGGATGTTGGGGAGCAGGGATGTTGGGGAGCAGGGATGTTGGGGAGCAGGGATGTTGGGGAGCAGGGATGTTGGGGAGCAGGGATGTTGGGGAGCAGGGATGTTGGGGAGCAGGGATGTTGGGGAGCAGGGATGTTGGGGAGCAGGGATGTTGGGGAGCAGGGATGTTGGGGAGCAGGGATGTTGGGGAGCAGGGATGTTGGGGAGCAGGGATGTTGGGGAGCAGGGATGTTGGGGAGCAGGGATGTTGGGGAGCAGGGATGTTGGGGAGCAGGGATGTTGGGGAGCAGGGATGTTGGGGAGCAGGGATGTTGGGGAGCAGGGATGTTGGGGAGCAGGGATGTTTGGAGCAGGGATGTTGGGGAGCAGGGATGTTGGGGAGCAGGG
>VZRN01001083.1:0-15595 GCA_013397935.1 Dasyornis broadbenti | reverse complement strand
CGCAGCGCCAGCCCGACTACATGTCCGTGTGCCTCTTCGCAGAGGAGCCCTACCAGAAGCTGGCCATGGAGACGCTGGAGGAGCTCGACTGGTGCCTGGATCAGCTGGAGACCATCCAGACCTACCGCTCCGTCAGCGAGATGGCATCCAACAAGGTGAGCCCGCGGGCGGAGCGGGGATGCGGGACGGGGATGCGGGAGCGCGGGGCTCTGAGCCTGATGCCCGATCCGCCTCCGCGTCTGTCCAGGACAGCAGCTCCGAGTTGGTTGTGGTGAAGGAGATGCGGGTTCCCCCGCACAGACGCGGCCAGGGAAAACTCGCGGCAGGTGGCGTGGGGAGAGCGATCCGGGATGTCGTGGAGAGACCGATAGCTGCCGCAGGCTCATTTGTGAAAATTAAAGAGGTTTTATTTAGCGCCGGTCCCTTGGAGCCGATATGAGCAGGAACGCTGTGCAAACGCCCGCGTTTAGCAAATCATCACACCAGAAGTCAATTAACTTCACTGTTCTCTGCCCGTGATAACGGCGAGCTGTGAACATTGTGGTGCGGTATTTTAGGGCCGCTTTGGCTTTCGGTAACGCTTTAATTTGGTTTTTAATGCGCTGGGCTGGCTCGGCAGCGCTTAGCAGCACATGGTGAGGATGGGCAGGCAGGGATGGTGCACAGGGAAGCAGCGCCGGGGGCTGCTGCTCTTGGAGCTTTTCACCGCCAGCCAGAGGCGAGTTGTGAGTTTGTCTGCAAAGAGCAAAGCGCTGAAGTGAAGCGTTGTGTTTAAAGTCAGGGAAGCAAGAGAGCAGAGTCCCAGGAGGATCCTGAGAAGCAGCAGAGAGCGAAAGGCGGGCTGTGAGCGCCTGTGTGCGACTTTTGGGAGTTGGTGTTGCAGTCCCCATGAGCCCAGCTCGGCTCCAGCTTCTCCCCGGGCTCTCCCTGCCCCGGGACCCGGCCGCCTCCCCGCCCGCTGCAGCGGAGCCGGGCACAGCCCCGGGCCAGCCCGGCAGCTCCCAGCCCGTGCCCGCCTCTTCCCAGACCCCTCCGTGTCCGCTGCAGTTGTCACAGTCACAAATTCCCAGCCCAGTGCTCGTCGCATCCACGTGCGATGGTTTCAAACCCGATTCTACACCACCCCGATGTTGTTATTATTATTTTTTTTTTCCTAATTGGAAATTGCTGCAATTAGAAATGCTGAATCAAAAACTGAATTTATGGGGGAAAGTCGAGCAAAGAAATCCCGTGCTGTTTCAGCTTCCTCTCCCGGTAGTGATCACCACGATATGCAGGGGCAAAGGAAGCAGTAAAAGTTTTATAGACCGAGTTTCAAGACAGAAATATATTTTTTTTTTCATCTGCATTGTGTTGAGAGAACCCTGGATGAAAGTTGAGAAGGGTTCAGGCAGCACCTCCAACGTGAACACGATGCCCTTCAGTTTGCGGTTACTTTTTTTTTTTTTTTTTTTTTCACAGGTCTAAAATTACCCTCCGGGCAGGGAANNNTTTTTTGCGGAGTGACAAATCTAGCCTCGCGGAGGTGAAACTAAAGTGCTTATTGTAGCACTTAAAAGTTGCGATTTCTCCGGGTGCAGATGGCTGGCAGCTGGGGCGAGCACAAGGTTCCTGAAACTTTGTTCTTTCATAACCCGTTTCTGAAATGTCTGCGCTTTTTGGTCAACTTCCAGTTTCACCGTTTTCAGCTGAGAAAGAGAAGCATAAAATGGCCTCACACCTCGCTTGCCTTTCCTCGGCAGCAGTAAATATTGACACGAACCATGGCATGGTTTAGGTCGGAAAAGACTTTTCAGATCATTTCGTTTCAATGCCTGATGATTTGAGGGATTTGTGATTTTTCGGGGGCTTTGGTGGCAGCCAATGTGCAGAGCGGCCCGGCACTGCTGGGCTGCTCCTGCGCCTTCAGGAGCCCTTTCCCCGCTCCAAGCATCCCGAACCAGCGCCAGCTCCGCTCCGAGGCATCTCCGTTTGTCACCGGTAAACAGCAGAGCCGGCAGATGTTTTGAAAACAGGATGCTTGGACTGCGCGTTATTAAAGAAAAAACGGAAAGAGAAGCAGTCTAGATAGGAAGAAAGCAAATCGGCTCGGCATGCTCCCAAGTGCGGGAGCAGAATAAACACTGACCTATCTTCCTGACCTCCGCTCTCGCCAGTTCCTGGCCCCGCGCCACCCAAGCCAAACTACGTCATTTGAGCCTGATAGTAGGCATGGCACAGCTGTTGCAAGTGTGACTCGAATTTCCTGTCTCCTTCCTGACAGACGTAGTTTAGAAAATCCAGAGTTGCAACAACAGCACGGAGAGAGAGAGAGAGAGAGAGAGGGAGGGAGGGAGGCTCTCGGCATCCGTGCGCGCTGGGGGATTCTCGGGAGCGCTGCAGCAAAAAGGAGCAGCGGAGGGGGAAGAGCCATGCGGGACGGCAGCCGGCTTTGAGCTGATGGGGGTCGGGAGGCAGCGCTTCAAACATGTGCGTATCCTTCGCTGAGCCGGGAGCTAATGCCAGCAGGAGTGAGGAAGCGAGCGAGCTCAGGGTTGCGCTGACATCGGGGAGCCCAGGGACCCTGCAGTGCCACCCGCAGGGATCCCGCGGAAAGCTGGCAAGGAGGGAATTGTGTTCCGCGGGATGCTGTCAGCGTTTGTGAGAGCATTTCCAGAGCGGTGCTCGATGTGCGAACCAGCCCAGGCTCTCTGCAGAACTAACCGTGCACAGCGCCCTTACCTTTCTGACTGAGGGGAAAAAACAACCTGCAAAAATACCTGCTTGCAGCTGCCACGGAGGGAGTTTATTTTCCTAACATTTCATTTCCTAACACCTTTTGCTGTGAGCTGGCGCGGCCCTGCAGCTTTGCACTGAAACAAAATAGCCTGTGAGGAGCTCTGCAGCACTGCCTGAGGGAGCAACCCACACTTATTTACGTTGTTATTTCATATATACTCTATTTTCCCTGCGTTTATCTCCCTGTCCAGCTTCCAGCTGCTGTGCCCGAAGGGTTTGTGAGTCAATGGTGACAAGGAAGGGGGTATTTTCTGTGCTGGTGCCCCCCTGTAAGGCTGTGCTGGCATTAGGCATGTCCTCAGCCTCGCCTGTCCTGCAGATGGGAACTGCTCTGGTCCCTAATGGAGCATTTGGGATCTGGGGCAGGGTGCGCTCAGTGCATCCCCCGGATCAAGTTTTGTTCCCAGCTGGAATGCTGGGCTTGCCGGCTCCAGGTTTTTATGGGGCCGTAACATCATAAAATGGAGGGATGGAGAAAATGGATCGTTTCTGCAGAGCTGCCTGTCCGTGCAGGGTGCAGCCCAAACGGAGATGCCTGCGTGGACCTGAGCAGCACCTCTGCCTCTCCTTAATGAGACCAGGCTTATGCAGAGCTTTTTGCAGTGCAGAGAACAGAATTTGTGCTCTCTGGGGATATTCTGAGTTTAAACAGCCAGGGTGTGAGTGGCGTCCTCGGAGCGCCTGCCGGGTGCTCTCATGACTTTGCAAACCCTCTCGTCTCTACCCAAACGCTTCCCTGGAGGACTCTCCCTTGCAAATCCTTAAACTCTCCTGTTCCAGCTCTCAAAGATGTTTCTGTTATTCCCAAGCGCTGATAACACAAATCTTGCCACCCGGGGCTGTGTCCGGCCAGCGGCTCGGGACAGCAGCACAACCGCTCCGCGCCCCTCTCTCTCCTGTGAGCCCCAAGACAAACAGCAGCGATTCCGTTTCGCTTGGATTCCAAAGGGCATTTCGCTCAGGAAAGCGGAGCAAGGCCGCCCCTCGCTTTCGGGTGGCTAAATAAACATCTGGCCACGAACGCGCAGGGCCGGGGCCGAGTGCCAGCGGTGGATGTGCCGCCCTGCACAGCGTCCCCTCGTCCCCTCCCCTGCCAGCCCGGCAGCCCCCGGCCCCATCCTCCGGGATGTTTCCCTTCAGCGGTGCCGAGCTGTTTAGTCTTCCCCCGGCTTTGCGCTGGAACTTCCTTTGTTTAATCGCCGCACAAAGAGAGGTTTGTTCGCTGCGGCAGCGGCGGAACAAAGAGACTTCCACGTCTCCTGTTTTTCCAAGGCGGGATGAATCACTGAGCTCCGCGCGCCGGTATTCCCCTCGCCCGGGATTTGCGTCGGGGAAGCGGCGATTGGAGCGGGCCGGGAGCGGCGCTGGCAGCGCTCCCCGCAGCGCTGCTCCCTGCGGAGCCCCGCGCATATCGCGCCGCTTTGACGTCGCTCTTTAACCATTTCGGCGCCGAGCAGCCGCGCTGCCGGGCAGGACACCGCGCCGTCGGCATGCTCCAGGAGGTAGGAGCTGGGGAATATTCCCCCCGGCTGGGCGCTGTCTGCGGGGTTTGGTGCGCGCTGGGGATGTCCTTGTCCTGGAGGTCAGGGCGCCGCGTTCCTCCGGCGCTGCGGGAGCGGGGTTCGCAACGGAGGCGCTCGGAGGGGTGAGCGGGAGGCTCCGGAGAAAGCTGCTGGGTCAGGAGGGAACAGCTCGGGATGCTGGCTCTGGCCAGGCTGGGAAAGCCCTCAGGATTTGGGGAGCTTGGTCCCGGTCAGCTCCCGTGTATCAGCCTCGTCACCATCACAAACGGACTTTGGGGTGGCTGTCTCTGCATCCATCCCGCTCCTCCTCCCGTGCTCGTTGCCCTCTAAAGTCAATCATTCTGGTGGTGTCAGATATGCCCCGAAAGCAGGGTGGAATATCGGGGCTGTCCGTGTTTAATAATTTAATATCTTGTTCCTGTGAGCCCTCTGGGCTGGCAGTGTCCCGAAATCTTGGTTAAACCGATCCAAACATTTTAAAAATTGAAATATTGGAAAGCTGCAGTGTTGGCTGTGGGATGTGAGGGTCCAGTGTCAGCATTTGGGACCCTCCCGGAGCAAAGGGATTTTGAGTGCTGGATGCTGTTCCATCCTCTCGGACATTGTGTTAAATACACGGGAAAAGCCCGTCCAAGGGGGACCCCTTGGCCACTGCTGGTGCAGAGATCAAGGCTTTTGGGGGCAGAATTTTGGTTCAAATCCATCTCCCCAGGAGCTTTTGTGGGGAGCTGTCACTGATCCTCCAGGCCACAGCGGTGCCCAGGGCCTTCCGGCGTGTCCTTTAACCAATTCTGGTTTTCCTGGGACGCGATGGGGTTTTAAAAGTTCTGCATTCTCAGACTTTTACGTTATAACACATTAGGGTGGGGCTTAAATAAATAATAGCTCAAAGGCAGGTTCAAAATGAATCATGAGCTGAGGGCAGGACTGGAGAGTGAGTAAATGTTGGGAGCAGGGCCCTCTCTGAGTGAGGGATGCTGGTGAAATGGGGCATCCCAGAGGAGCAGCATCACCCAGGGTGAAGCAGCTGAAAAAGGATTTCAGGGCAGTCCTAATCCTCACCCTTGAGTCTGAGGGATTTTGTGGACCAGGCCACTTTCCACAGGCTCCAAACTCTGAATGTTTTCCCCGGTTGTGTTCCATGGGGCAGCGGCCGTTGCAGGTATTTGCATGAAGTGAAATCAATTGAAAGACGCCAAGTTACCAAGGGCAGGAGAACTCGTGGAGATGGATTGGGATGAAATTCGCCATCAGAGCTCTGAGAGGGAGGGATTGCCCCAATTAAAGCCTGGCTTAAAGCAAACAAACCAGCAGTGCCTCCTCACCGTGCTGCTGGTTTAGCACAGCCGGGCCAACTGCAGCAGGAGGATTCTGAGCAGCATTTGCCTATCTCTGTGTGAGAAGGAGCTTTCATTTCATTTTATCTCCATTAATTAGTGCCTTCTGTACAGGTTTGCTGTGTGCTTTAGGCTAATTTTCATTTTGGCAGGACCAGCTGCCACGGTTTTTGGGGGATGCTGGGCTCCACCAGCTTCTTCCCAGGATTTACACTGCCCTCTTCCCAGGACTCCCTCTTTATCCCGTGTTTTCTGAAGCAAACAAACTTCTGTTGATTCAAAGTTCACAGAATTTTTTTTTTTTTTTCCGACGCGGGCATCTTGGAAAAGTCATCTCAGGGCACAAAGTTATTTGAATTTGCCAAAGCCTGTTCTCCTACTCAGGTAAAACCCCAGCTGGATTTGCCTAAATGATGACTGCAGAGCTTGATTCAAATTTAAATTAAATTTAAATTGCTGCTTCATACGATTAACAAAATCCCGTGTTTAATTGCATTGCTCTCTCGTTAAATGACAAACGCTCTTCCCTCTCTGTCGGTCATTATTTTGGGGGAGTTTTTTTCCGATTGAGGGCACAACCCGGGTTATTTCACCCAAATTCCCAGCATCTCCTGGAGGAGATGGGATGGCCAGAGGAGCAGGGACGGCTCTGGGAGCAGCAGGGGAGGCTCTTTGGTTTGTGGGCTCCCCTTGCGCAGCCCCCTGGCTTCCTCTGGCGCGGAGGCCCGGGCGCTGTGGTTCGCATGGGTGTGACTGACACGAGATTCGGGGCTGGGATCTGCAGCGCTCTGGGCTCTCGGGGCCGCAGATGTCGTCAGCTGCGCCAGGGCTGGCTTTCATCAGCTCCGTGTCAACAGCCAAGCTGCTGGAGCTTTGCATTTGGTGCTGCTTCCTCGCCTTCAGCGCCGCCCGCTCCTCAGCATCGCTCCCCTTTTGCTCTCGACACGACCAGCGTTCTTCCAGCTGGGACAGTTCTAAAAATGGTTTTTGCAGATCCAAGTGTTTTGGCTTGTTGGTGCTTTTGTTTGTTCTCCTCGCCTTCGAGGAGCGCTGGGATGAGAAGTTGGTGTGGACACTCACCAGGCTGCTCTGGAAAGATGGCATTGATCTGGGGAGTTGTCCCTGGCCTGGGATGTGCCTTGTGCGGGGCTCTTCCTCCCAACAGCCTAATTTCTGTTACAAAATGCACCTTTCAGAGGAAATCCTCACAAAACCCAGCCAGTAGACTCCAGACATCACTGCCTAAATTAACTGGGTAGAGGAGGCCTGGTTTCGGTGCAGGAAGAGCATTTTGGATGGAGCAGAATCCAGCTCGGGTGGTTTCAAGGTCCCTCCCAACCCAAACCAGTCTGGGATTCTCCGAAATCTTAAACTCTCCCAGTTTATTTCATATCAATCCAGACCAATGGAAATCCAACCCAAGGATTTGGGCAGTGGTATTGGGATCCACGGGCAGTGGTGTTGCAATATCGAGACTGGGATCCAGGGGCAGTTGGACGCTCCAGGATTGGGATCCAGGGGCAGTGGCTGCAGAGCCGGCAGGGAGCGGATCTGGCCCCGCAGGGCGCGGCAGGGATTTCTCCAGGTGCCAACACCAGCCCAGGCGGGCACATCTTGCCCACACATGACACATGGATTTCCAGGAAAACCCGGGGCTGTTTCTCCATGGATTTCCAGGGAAACCCAGGGCTGGTTTCTCCATGGATTCTCATGGAAACCCAGGGCTGGTTTCTCCATGGATTCTCATGGAAACCCAGGGCTGGTTTCTAGCTGGATTCNCCAGGAAAACCCGGGGCTGTTTCTCCATGGATTTCCAGGGAAACCCAGGGCTGGTTTCTCCATGGATTCTCATGGAAACCCAGGGCTGGTTTCTCCATGCCCCGAGCCCTTCCCCGCACGGCGGCTGAGGGGGATTTTCCTCAGCTGGGTGAGTAACACCCGGAGCCTGCTCGGGAATGGAGAAATCCAGTCTGGCTTGGGAGCAGCGCAAATCCCCGGCGCTTTCCTCGGGCAGGCTCCTACAGGGAGTTTTTCCTTCCTGGCACTGGGTGCAATTTGCATATTCCGAGTCTCATTTGGCTGGAAACGAGCTGGAAATGCCCCGGTGCTGCAAACTCCGGCTTCAGCTTCCAATTTCCCAACTTTTTTTTTTTTTTTTTAAGCCCCGCGTTGTGTAAATCCCGTCCCACCCAAGGGAGGTTCGGCTGCTCTCAGAAATGCTAAACTTCACGGTGGGGGAAAATCTGAATATTGTTCTGTCTACATCAGATAGATGCTCCTGCTTTCATGAGCAGCCACATGCTGATTTATGGCAACCTGCTCGTTATTTATCAACACTCGCATTGTGGATTCCGAAATTATTCTAATAACATCAGGCCAACAAGTTGGTCATGATGTTGCTCCTTTAAACTCTTCCTTTGAACGTCTCTATAAATCAGGGCTGCTTTGATGTGAAATTGGAGATTTCATAAGCCTGTGTTTACTTTTGGGTTTCAAAAACCAGCTGAAGGGAAAACAAAAAAACCCCAAAAAACAAACAGTACTTTGTATCTCATTAAAAAGAGTTTCTAGCGCATTAAGCGCGATATTGTTTTAGGAAATAAGGACTAGAAAGAGCTGCAAAAGGAATTTGAGTTTTTTTAATGACTGATAGCTGCCTGCAACCATCCCACTTTTCTCCAGGCACTGAAATACGGCTGAAAACTTTCTCCTTTAGTGCTGATTAGGGTGAAACAGGCTCGGGTTTGGTTGTTGTTTTTTTTTTTTTTTAATTTAAGCGTTAAAAGCCCCTCCCATCATTCTCCATGGAGTGCCCAGGAAGGAAAATCGATGGGAATTATGAAGTAACAAGGACAGCTGTGAATTTGTTTGCCACGGTCCTTTCTGTAAGTGATGTAACAGCAGGAAAACACAGATAAGCGGGGTCACTGCTCCTCCACGTTCGGGGATTTTAACTCTTGGCTTCCAAACTTCAGAAGAAATGCTCCACGCTTCCAGAATCCAGGATTTTGGTTTGTGTGCAACGCAGGGATGCGATGTCGGGAAGAGAGAGTTGGGTGTAACAATTATTCCTTCGGTGGGGTGGTATTAATCTCATTAATCCCATTTTTTTTTTAATTGGGAGCAGAGTGTTGCATCCATGCCATCCCAGACAAAGGCATGACACATTCCCCGTCTGACCCCGCCGCCGATGGCACGGATGAGTAATTTCCCTCCTGCGTGGAAATCGTTTCCGACGGGACTCCATCCCTGCTCCGTCACAGGGACAGGTGAGGGGCGGCTCTTCCCAGCTCCCAGAGCCGGGCACCCTGCCATTCCCAGGAAAAGAGCTGCCCCATGGAGTCCCACCAAGGTTTAATTGCGCCTCTGGACCTGCGGTAATTACCCGCCTAATTAAGCGAGGAGGATTCAGCGCGGCTGCCTCAGCGAAAGTAACCCTGGGACCACAAATCCTTTTGTTCTGGGGATTTCTAGGAGCGCCGGGAGAGCCGGGCATGGGAGGTTTGCGTCAGAAGGGTGGGTCGGGAACAGAGTTTATAAACACTGGAGATCTGCAGCGAGATTCCTCCATCAAAGTGTGGGGTGGGACCCCTCTGTGCAGAGGGGCTGGAGCCCCACGGCCTCGGAGCCGCTCTTTTATCTCCAAATCGCCCTCAGCTCCTGCAAATGACTCCGGCTTTTTCCAAGCAGCCTCTTTGCATAAGGACTCTTGGCCTCGGGGAACCCCAGCTGGTCTAAATCGACTTCAAAGCATTTCCAGCAGCGGCAGCAGATCCCTGCTCCTGTGTTTATTCTCCCTGTGGTGCGCCAGGAGCACCTCTCCAAGCTCCGGAGGGAATGGGAACGGGAATAACAGCAGGATTTATCGCTGGGGTCGGCGTGAGACGGGAAAGGCCAAGAGCTGCGGGTGCTTCTTCGTGGCTCTGCTTGGGAGAGGAATGGGGGTGGTCTTTCCATAAGGAGCCAGAAAAGTGGGAATTCCCACACTAAAGCGTCAGGGAGGTTTTCCCAATCCCCGTCTGGGTCATATCATGGAATCCCAGAATGGTTTGGGTTGGAAGGGACCTTAAAATCTTAAAATCCCACCATCCCAGGCAGCTCCAAGCCCTGTCCAGCCTGGCCTTGGGCACTGCCAGGGATCCAGGGGCAGCCACAGCTGTTCTGGGAATTCCATCCCAGCCCCTCCCCACCCTCCCAGGGAACAATTCCTTCCCAATCTCCCATCCATCCCTGCCCCCTGGCAGTGGGAAGCCATTCCCTGTGTCCTGTCCCTCCAGCCCTTGCCCTGATTCCCTTTCCATCTCTCCTGGAGCCCCTTTAGGCCCTGGAAGGTCATGACAAGGTCACCCCAGACCCCCAGCATGGTTTGGCTCCTAAATCTGACAAATCCCATCATAAATGAAGCCAAAGTTTCTTCCTTCCGGGATCCCCCACCAAGGATCTCTGAGCAGCGAGGGTTTGGTGTGGGCAGTAGGAGGGGAACTGGGAATGAACTTTCCCACTGGTAATCAAGGAAATTCCCGCCCGCACGCGTGGCTGGAAATCTGGAAAGAAACTGTGATTCCCTGGGCCAGAGGATGCAGGGAGCAGGGTCACTGCTGCTAATCAAGGAATGATTCAGTTCTGGGAGGCTTAATTTGGTGCAGATGAGTTCTGCAGTTGCTTCAGAGCAGGCAGAACAGGGCTGTTTCTCACACAGCGCTCCCGATGCTTCCAGACTCGCTGGGAATGTCAGCTGGGCCGCCCTGGGCCTTTGGATAATGAAAATTCCACTTGGGCTTCATCTTATTTGTGTTATCTGCACTCTTCTCGTCGGATAAATGTGTTCACGGCATGGTCCCGTGGTTGGAGGTTGGGGTAGAGGGAAGTTTTGAGCCCATTTCCTGATTTTCTGCTTTTTCAGGGAAACCCCCTGGAGCTGGGGATGGACGTCCCCTCCTCATCCATACACTCCTAATTCCCATCTGTTAGCGAGGCTGTCAGTGCTAATTTCCTCTGGAAAAGGCCCGGGGGTGATTATTAATTATGAAAATTAATGAAAACAACAGTCCGGGCCCACATGGTGCAGATGGGCGTTACCGTAATGACCTGCGCCGCTGCTGGGCGTTACCGTAATTGCGCGTGGAGCTCTCCAAACCCAATCCATGGGTTTGCTCCATGTGGAATTTTCTCCTCGCACCCCGCAATGTTTGTTTTCCCCGTGGCTGCCGCATCGATTTAAGGACAGGATTGCCACAGGGGGCTGCACGTGACATCAGCCTTTGATCCCTGCGGAGGCAGCAGCCTGCCCGCTCCCTGCAGAGCGATTCCCGGGAAGCGGCGGCGCTCCAGAGCATCCTGACATCAAGGGAAAAGTCCCAAATACCCGCCAGGAGCCGCGGAACATCCGGGATGCGTCGGTGTTTTTGTGAGGGGTTCGTGTGGTTAAGTAAATCCTGCTGAGGTGCCAGCATCGCTGGGATGGCAAATCCCAATAAACTTGGCAAATCCTGTGGGAATTCCCACAGCTCTGGGAAGCTCGGCTGGGTTTGGCCCTCGCAGTCCCTTCAGCAGCGCCGTGGTTCTGCTGCCCGTGTTTTTAAAAGGTTACTGATGAAAAGGCTGGCAAGGTGAGGGAGATTAGGGCCGTGGGGAGCAGATTCCCGGTTCCAGATGGGATGTGAGCATCCCGAGGATTTTGATCCGCTGCAGATGGCTCGGGTGACCTTGAGGAGGCCACTTTGATCGCCCTGCGCCTCTGTGGAGAGGCCGTGGCTGCCGTGTGTGCTTTGTGGGCCGCTGGTGAGGTAAAGACGTTTTTGTCAGCACCACTGGGGCTCATTGATCTGAGAGGAGCCGTTGTCAGGGAATCCGGCTGATCCCGTGGTGCTCCAGAGGGGTTTGTGTGATCCAATGCTGGCGGCGTCTCCCGGGAGCAGATCAAGGCCTGGATGCAGGGAATGCTGCAGCACGTGCTGGCTGTCAGCCTGGGAGGGCTCAGTGTCCGCCTGTGCTTGTGACCGCTGCAGAAACGTCACGGGGAGAGAGATGGGGTCAGAGCTGCCCTTCCCTGCCCCGGGGTTCCCTCCCGCTGCCCCTCCTGCTCCTGCTCCCAGGGTTTCCTGGCAGTGTCCAAAGGGCTTTTGTGCCTCGTGCTTGGCAGGAGGTGCAGTGGAGACCCTGTGAGAGAAAAACCATGGCCCGGCGCTGTGGGAGGCATTCCTGGGCAGCCAGAATCCTTCAGATCCCAACCCTGCCCAGTTGCCATGGGATTCCAACCTTCCCATCCCAATCCTGCCCATATCTCATGGGATACCAACCTTCATATCCCAATCCTGCCCATATCCCACGGGACAGGATTTAAGCTGTGTGAGTTACCTGGAAAGTGATGTCTCACCATGTGATGTTGAGTAGGAGTGGATGGGATACTGGGAAGGAATTCCTGGCTGTGAGGGTGGGCAGGCCCTGGCCCAGGGTGCCCAGAGCAGCTGTCGCTGCCCCTGGATCCCTGGCAGTGTCCCAGGCCAGGGCTTGGAGCAGCCTGGGACAGTGGAAGGTGTCCCTGCCGTGGCAGGGGTGGCTCTGGATGGGCTTTAAGGTCCTTTCCAACCCAGCCATTCCAGGATTCCCTGTTTTGTGACACCAGGCCAGGCTGCAGGAGGGGACCACAGGGATGGAGGTGGCATTGTCCCACCTTGGGGCTGCATAGGGAGAAGGGAGGTGCCAGCAGCTTCCCACCTCTGCTAATCACAAATTTCGGGACAGGAGGGGGAGGTCACGACTCCACGTGGCCTAAGGTTGAGCTGGAATCCCATCTGGATGCTCTGGAGCCGTGCCTGGGCCAGCCTGGGCTGTCAGTGGGAGCAGGGCCCAGGATCTGAGGCTGTCCCCACTCCTCACGTGTCCTGCAGCACGTGGGGAAGCCTCGTGTCTCCATTCCAAGGGAGCTGTGAAGGCAGCTGGGGAGAGGAAAAGATTTCACAGCAAAGATGGCCCTTTTTATTTTGGGAATCCTGGCCTCTGGCACGTGCTGTGTTCCCAGCACAACCACCAAGGACGTCCTGGGCAGCGGGAGAGCTGCACATCCCGGTGATTCCATGCTGAGACTGTGCCACAGGCACGGCACGAGGGGATTTTCTTTGGACTCCGTGCCCAAGGACAGCTCCAGCTTCCTCGTAAAGGCACTGCTTGTCGGTTTGAAGCCAGAACTGCAGAAATGGTTAAATCCTGACATTTGCACTGTGAATCACAGAACAGCAGGGCTTGGGAAGGACCTTAAAGCTCCTCTCGTTCCACCCCCTGCCTTGGGCAGGCACAGCACAGATACATTATTTTAAGAATGAACGTCTGAATTTATGAATTGCAGTCACACATTCAGGGTGATCATTAATTTATCCCTCGTATCTGAAGGACGTTTCGGTTTGGAAAGGGGCATTTGGCTGCGTTGCTGCGTTTTACCCTTTACCACGCAGGAGGAAAAACCTGATCCCACTGAAAATGAGAAAAACACTGCTTTGAAAAATCCAGCTGGGAATACTTTGAAAATCGCATTCTCTGTAAAGAATAGGATTAAAGCAAAGCAGGAATGGATACGAGGCTGCCGCCTGCTTTTCCCTTGTTTAAATATTCCCGAGCTTCCTCCATTTTAATTCTCCCTTAAAAACATGGCTGTGTCAGCGGCGCTGGCAGCCCCTCCGAAATCAGCATCATTTTCCTGGCGCGGCTCCTGCGGAGCGGGGACCCCCTTCAGGAGCTGAGCGAGCAGCACGATCCCAAATTCCCCCGCGCTTCCAGCCGGATCCGTGCGGATCAGCTCCCGCTCCCGCATCCCATCCCTCTCTCCTGGGCGAGCGCATCCACCCACGGCAGCCTCGGCAAGGATGCGCTGCCAGGCTCGGCTTTGTCTGGGATCCGCAACCACCGGGTTTTTCGGGATCTCCGCCTTGGATGAACGCTGATTTTTTTACGGGAGTCGGGAGAAGGGGAGGGGGTATCCGTGTGCCTGAGGAGCTCTCCGATTTCTCCGGGAGGATTTGTGCCGCTCGCGAGGAGCTTTCCAAAATGCCTGAAGCCAACTATTTGTTATCCGTGTCCTGGGGCTATATTAAGGTGGGTTGAATTCCTGAAGGATCGCAAATTACGGAATTCTTAGTGGCTGCTTTTCTGTGCTGTGCTGCTCGGAGAAAACCTTTAGCAGGGCAAGATGCTTTAAAAATGCGGATTTCTGTGCGTTTTGGCCGATCGTGTGTGTAGCGTGCGTGCAGAGCCCATGGATGTCATTTCTGGGGGGAATTCGGTGTTGCAGGGTAAAATGATGCAGCAGGGAAAATGTTGGGTTATAAAACCAGGAGGATCACGGCAGGGAGATCTGAGGGAATCACGCCCGGATCCTACATTTTGCTGTGTGATCCTGGGATCCGTGGCGTGTTTCTCCCCTGGATACGCAGCGGTCCGTTTGTACGATACAAAATGGAGCAAATTCAGAAAATCCAGAACAAAAGACGCTCTGGGGATGGGCATTTTCAAACTGAGATAAAAAGCGGAGCCTTCAGAGAGATTTATCTGAAACGCTCTCGCCTCGTTTGTGACAGCAACGATTAATAAGCGCCTTTGGAGGAAATTGATTCCGTGGGCTGAAAAGAAATAGCCAGTCATGGTGCTGCCGAGCAGGGTGTAAATGAAACCATCTGGCGCTGACTGCATCCCAAGTATCCCCGGAATTTTGCCGCTTTGGGGAGTCCCCCGTGCTCTAACGCTGGACGGGTTTGGGAAAGGATTCCGTAAAAATTCCGTAAAAACTCCATGAAAATGCCATCTTTGTGCTCTCCCCTCACAGTTCAAGAGGATGCTGAACCGGGAGCTGACGCACCTGTCCGAGATGAGCCGCTCCGGCAATCAGGTGTCCGAGTACATTTCCAACACTTTCCTGGGTAAGGAATGCATCCCAAGCTGGTTTTTTTTTTTGGCTCAGGGAAGGGTTATGGGCAGCCTGATTGCCCCCATTCACTGCTTCCCCCTTTGGAATATGTTAGGTTTTCACTTTCAAATGGCTGTGGGAAGGGGAAGAATAGCGGTTGGAGAAGCGAATCCGCAGAGGAATTCCTTCCCAAGCCGTGGGATGTTCCTGGGAGGATTCCTTGGAGCTGCTGGTAGCTGCCTAACGCAGTGCTGGATTTCTGTGGTGACCTTATGGAAAGGACAAAGTCACATAAACCCCACTGTGGCCACTGCCTCGTTCAGCTGCTTCTTCCCTTCAGCCTAAATCAGCCCGGACATTTTATTTATTAATTTGTGAAAATTCGCTAGTGTTGCACCAGGAGGCAGAACAAAGGGAATATTTTGCATTTCATTCATCCTGTCGGAGCTCGCAGCTCTACGGGCATGAATGAATCCTCTGTGTCAACGTTTGTTAGGAGAAATGGGATTTTCTCGGGAAGCAGCTTTAGGATTTGTGACCGTTTCACATCAAATGAGGAGCCTCATATTTAAAGATATCCCTGAGTCTAACAGCTCCGAAGGCTGAGTGTCTGTGGATGCTGGAATTGTGCCCTGAGGCTGGAATGGCCTGGAATGTGTTCCCTGTGTGACACACAATTATTCCCATGGAGGATTTTCAAGTGATCCCAATATCCAGCTGCAGCTGGAACTGCGTTTGGGACACAGCACAGCGTTAATAACCCATGGAAGTTCGGATTGTGGGAATGCACTGGGCTCAGCCGTGGCATCCAGAGCACGAGTTCAAACAGGGAATAGGAGCAAAGGGATGCACAAAGGGGCATATCTGGGGATTTGGCTGGTGGTCAGCTCTTCCCAGCAGCCACATGAGTGTGGAGCAGGATGGGCTGCAGCAGGAATTGAAATTTGGCCCCCAAAATGAAACGGCTCAGGTTAGCGGGGCCTGAAAATCAGCAGGGGCTGGGGAGCCAGAGCTGCTGCTGGGGTTGTTTTGTTCATGGAATTCCACACTGGTTTGGGTTG
>VZRN01001048.1:14837-29140 GCA_013397935.1 Dasyornis broadbenti | reverse complement strand
ATGGCCGGGCATCACCGGGCGGGGAGAAGGGGGAATCAGGTGGATCCCAGGGGATGCAGGGCTGCTTTGGGATGGGCATGTAAGGGGACATCGCTGTAAGGGCAGGGTCACCCCACTGTGGGGTTAACGTTTGGTCCCTTCCACCTCTGCTGCTAGCCTCTGAAATTCCTCTTGTCCTCCCTGGTGGCACCATTGGCATCCCCGAGGCTGCACCCAAACATCCAAACACCCCAAAACCTCGGCATGGTTTTCCATGGATGCAGGGTGACACCAGCCAAGGCATGGGAGGACAGGGGCAGCCTCCCTCATTCTGGAGCCCAGGGGATGGAAGAGGAAAGCCTTGGCTGGGATGGGGCTGAGGGGCTGAGCCCCACAGCGGGGTCCTGCAGAGTCCAGTGTGGGGCCAGGGCTCTGCCATCAGTCCGGAATGGGAACTAGGAGTTTGTTTTGGTGGGGCAGGGGATGGGGATGGGCAGAGGGAACCGTGTGTGGGGTTGGGGACCAGGCAGGCTGGACCCCATGGAATGGCTGAGCATGGATGGAGGAAATTTGAGGTGCGGGGTTCTGGCAGCAACCACATCTAGACCCCCAAGACCTTGGCCGTGTGGGGCTCCAGGGGTGCCGTGGGGCACTGGGCTGAGCTGGCTCTGCTCCTTGGGCATCTGCCGGTGCTACTGGGACGTGGCAGTGCCTGGGCAGTGAAGGCCGGAGCACGGCAGACCCTGCCGCAGAGATGCTCCTGGCAGAGCTCCTGCTCCATGCCACCCTCTGCCCAGGCTCCTGGGGATCTCAGCCCCCTCCACCTGAGCCCGAGGGGCTCAGCATGCTCAGGCTGGGAGCAGTGGGCACAGAGCGAGCGCCATGCCGTGCTGGCATCTGCCCTCCTCTGGAAGCGGGGTGCTGATTTCACTCCGGCTACCAGGAAGAGGGAGGGAGGTGGCTTTGGAGTGGGGAGGACTCGCTCAAGCATCCATTTTTAATGAGCTAGATATCTATTTTTCCCCGAGCTGGCTTCCCCCACATCGATCCCTTTGCCTGCTCTGCTCCCTGGGCCAGCAGCTCCATGGCAATGGGGAGAAGTAGGGCAAGCACCCCTAGCACTGGGACCCTCCTGCCACCCCAAATCCTCCTCCTGGGGAAGGAGTGACCCACACCTGGGCCAGGGTAAGGTGGGAGTGGGGAAAAGGTTCCCCTATCTCCTCCGGTGGGGTCACCACGGTGTTGATTATCCCGTGGGGACGTGGCCACGCTCCAGGCAGAAGGACAACTGGAGTGGGAGCACTTTGAGTTTGGAGGCTGGATCCTGCCCCTCTGCTCTGCAGGTTTGAGCTGTGCCTGGCTCAGACTCTGGCAGCTCCATGGCAAAGCCACAGCACCCTGCCTGTAGCTCAGTTTCCCCATCTCCAACCTCCTATAGCTCCCCAGCAGTGCCTGTGCAGAGTGAGCAGCACCCAGAGAGTGGAGAGGGAATTTGGGAGGCGAGTGGGTGCTGATGGTGTGGGAGGGAGCAGGATTGGGTGTGCAGGCGATCAGAGCTCCTTTGGCAGCATCCCACCCCCTCCCAACCTCTGCCCACCTGCCACGGGGACCAGCCACGTGTGCTGGGTGCTCCAGGGCTGCTGGCTCACAGGAGGAGGTCGGGCTGAAGAGCAGAGCGTTTGGGCAGGGCGCAGTTCAGCAGAAGCCATTTCTCCAGGGTTTCTCCCTGCTCGAGGGGTGATCTGTGCCCAGCTCCTGGGCAGGGGAAGCAGGAGGCCAGGAGGCTGAGCTGGGAGCAGGATCAGGATGGTGCCTTTGCTTCCAGGAGGCATCTGATGGCTTTTGGAGCCTGTGTTGGCATTTAGCAGCCACAGCCCACTGCATCCAGGGGTGCCGTGGCTGGACACTGCGTGTCCTGGTGTCCCTCCAGCCTCACACCAATGGCCCCTGCTTGACCCAACCCTGGCTCCCAGCCGGACCCTGGAGCCCAGGGGCAAAGGGGCATCGGTGCTTGTGTGGCTGTCACTGTGTCTGGAGGGATGATGGGATCTGGGGAGGCTCCAGTCCCAGCAGCACCTGAGGAGCACTTCCATGTCCTGTGCTTGGAGACAGCTCTCCTGGCTCCTCATGGCATCTTGCATTCCACCCCTTCCTGGGCCCAGGAGGGGCAGAGGGAAGGGCTGTGACACACTGGGAGCTGTCACTAGGCTCTGGCTTGGCTTGTAGTGAGGGGAGGCCAGGCCAAGCAGGATCCAGCACATGAGGAGCTGCTCTCTCTTCTCCTTGCCTCGGCCAGTGCGGAGCAGGGAGAAGCTCGGCTGAAGCATGAGCATCCTCCCATGGCAGGAGAGTCAAGATCTCCAGAGGAGTCTGGAGGGGACAAGACCAGGGATCCAGCTCTGCCCTGATCTGTCCGCCCTGTGCTCCTCCTGGGGGTGAGGGTTCCTCCCAAGGGGACAAGGGGCTGCCTGGGATAAGGAGAGAGGTCAGACTTTGCTGTCTTTGGGAGATTGGGGGTTTAGCAGAGAAGGTGAAAGCTGCTGCAGGAGGGGCTTGGTAGTCAGAGGCAAGAAAATCTCCTGTTGCGAGGAGGTTTTGCTTGGCTAGGCTGGGGTCTGGAGCTCTGCCTCCTCCCTGCAAGGGGTTCTGGGGCTGAGGGCTGGAGGGGACAGGAGCTGCATGTCCCAGTGCCCCTGCGCAGGAGCTGTTCTCTCAGCAAAGCCCAAAGCGGTGGGGACTTGAGCCGAGCTTGGCTCTGGCACCTCAGCCAGCTTTCCCCAGCTCCCTGGGCATGGGGCCGGCCCTTCAAAACTTGACCCTGACCTTCGGGAAGGCTGTGGGACCTGGGAGAGAGCAGTGCTGGGGGTCCCTATCGTGGCAGCTTTACTGCTTGGCCATGACCTGTGACACCCAACGATGGATTCACCAGCCCACCCAGCACCAAGAGCAGCAGTCCCCAGCAATGGGACTAAAACCAGTCATTCCCCAGCCCCTCCTGAGCCTCTTTGTCCACCGCGAGGTGGGATGAGCTCTTTGGCATCGATGGGAGCCAACAAGGGAGTGGGAAAGCTGCTCTCAGCCCTTTGGTCTCCCCAGGAGCTCCTGGGGCAGGCTCAGGAGGGAGTTTCCCAGCTCCCAGCACAAGAGCAGCAGGTCTCCCAGGCCGGGTGGAGAGGAAAGGCCCTTCCCTACCGTGAATTCCTGGAACGTGCAGTGAGGAAAAGGTAGCCCTGAGTTTGGAGCCGTGCTCTGAGCCTCCCTCGCAGCTCACTTGTGCGAGTGCCGAGCCTGGGAGCACAAATCGCCCCGTGCACACACACACACAACATCTCCCTACCCAAACACAACCATTGCTCCTCCATCTCCGGGGGAGCCCGTGGTTCCTCCAGGATCTTTAGTGGCCCGGAGGAGCCAGGCCAGGGTCTTTCCCTCAGCATTGCTGGGGTGATCCAAGCCCTCCAAAGGGTGGTCACACAGCCACTACTCACAGCACGGTGAGAGTTCCGATCCAATGGGATCAGGGCAGGAGGCAGCTGCACAGCACCGAGCTCTGCAGCAGGATGTCTTTATCACCGCCATGTGCTCTGGGCGGCAGCTTCAGCCCCCCCAGGCAAAAGCCTGCCTGGCGTCTCTGCTGAGCCCAGGGAGCCTCAGGAAGCTCATCCCCTCAGGAGTGCTGGACAAAAGCCTCGGCTGCGTGCTCCGCCACAGCACTCCGTGTCGGGTGTGTTTTCTCCGCCTGTAGAGCAACTTGATTTGCTGCATTAGTAAAAATAGACGGGCTAATGAATTCAGCTGATGCAACCCCGGGTGCGCGTGCACGCGGCGGTCCCGGCTGTGCGTGTGTGAGTGTGAGTGTGAGTGTGAGTGTGAGTGTGAGTGTGAGAGTGTGAGTGTGAGAGTGAGTGTGAGAGTGAGTGTGAGTGTGAGCCATCCACGGAGCACAGCGGCTTGTGCCAGGGCATCCTCCGGCTGCCGAGGCTCCGGCAGGGGCTGTGCGCGTCCGTGTGTGCGGTTGTACATCCCTGCGTGTGTGTGTGTGTGGAGGCAGCCGTGAGCGATGGCTGCTCGCTGCCGCACAGCTCTGCCACCGGAGCGGCGGCTGCACACAAATCCTTGGGGTCCTGGCAGGGCAATAAAAAGGCTCCGGGGCAGCAGCGGGGTCTGCAGGGGGCTGGCGGGGGGATGGCAGGGTCTCTCGTGGGGCAATAAGGAATCCTCTCAGGGATCTGGCGGGACAATAGCAGATCTTCACAGGAACCTGCTGGGTGAGAGCAGGATCTCTTACAAGGATCTGTTGGAGCAATTCTGGATTTCACAGGGACCTGGCGGGGCAACAGCTGATTCTCTCAGGGACCCGGCGGGGTCGTGTAGGCTCCCTTACAAGGACCTGATGCGGGAGGGGTGGATCCTCTCAAGGACCCGGCTGGGCAGTGCCGGATGCTCGCAGGAGTAAGAGCGGGGATGTCCTTGCGGGGTGCCGCTGGCCGCGGTGCTGACCGGAGACGCTGGCCGCGGTGCTGCCCGGCACCGGCAGCTGGCCGCGGTGCTAAGCGCAGCGGTGCCGGGGTCCCGGGAGCGTCCGATCCGGCTGACACAGAGCCCTCGGTAGGCTCCAAGCCCGGCTGTCCCAGAGCTCACCCCCGAGGCTGGCCACGGCAGGATGCCTGTCTGATCCAGGAGCCAACGCCACGCAGGGAAGCATTAATAGGGAGACTGATGGCCCTGCCTGTTTCTTAAGGCCCTCATCCCTCTCCACTACCACGTGGAGATGGTAAACTCTCCAACAGGTTGGACAAGCTCTGTCTTCCTGGCAGTTTCCATCCTGTTCGTCCCAGCATCCTCATTGTGTGCGCAATGTTTGTGGTGACAGGCTCTTAGACCCCGGCTTTCTTCTCTCTCCTGCGTCAAATCCACCCCCCACCACTGCATCATCACTTGCTGTGGGTGACAAACCCCTGCTGAACAGAGTGACTTCTCTGGCACTGACGTATTCAGTGAAATGTGCACCCTGCAGTGGATTCGGGAGGCTGAAGGACTTCGGCCTTTGCTTTTGTCAGGTTTTCTCCCACTGGATTGGGAGCTGGTACGGCACTGCTGGGCGACGCTTCCCCATGGAAGAGCAAAGCGGGGCTGGTGCAGAGGTGGGGTGGCAAATCTGGGCCCTTCCTGTGGGATCTCAGAGCAAGGATGGTTGTACCAAGTGCTGAACAATCCTGATGATGATGTGCTTGGCCCAGTCATGCAGTCTGCAAACGGTGAGGTGACACAGAGAAGGGAAAAGGCCGAATCTCTGCTCTCCTGCTGCTTTGAATTGGTCAGAAAGCACACAGATGTGCTCATGGAGCTGTTGGAACGTCAGAGAGGGTCTGTGCTGACACCTCCAAGGCAGACAGCTCTGTGTTTGCTGTCTCTGTGCTCTGTCTCAGGGCTGGGAGGGCCTGGGGAGGCTCAAGGAGTGCTCTGGGTGCCCCTGCACTTGGCAGCTGTGATCTCCAGGCCATGTGGGAGCTGCACTTTGGACAACAGAGCAATGTGGCCTCAGTCCCAGGCTGCAGGAACTGCGGGGCTGCCTGGCTGCAGGCCGGGCCTTTCCTGTGGCAGATCGCAGCCCTGCCCCTCGGTGCCAGAGACAGCGGCTGTCAGAACCACTCCCCTCCACAGCCTGTGCCCCCAGCCCACCTTCTCCATGCTGGGGTCTGTCCCCAAGCACAGTTCTGCCCCTGGGCTGGTAGGAACCCCCAAATCCTTGCCTGCTCATTTCCTCAGAAAGAAATGCCTGCCTGGCCTTCCTCACTGCTGCCTGGATCTGCCTGTGCCCGGAGGCTCGAATCTCTGTCCATCTTTCTATCTGAAGTGACTTCCCAGCTCATTCAAAGTTCGGCATTTCTGTGCTGCAGACAAGGCTGCCTGAGCACACTGGGCAGCGGGGACCTGGCTCAGCTCTCCAAAGCAGGACTGGGAAAGCGGCTGAATCCACTCAGCCCCCTCTGAGCTCGGCCCGAGGGCCCAGCCGAGGTCTGAGCTGCTTGTATCCCCTGCCAAAACCTCCTGCTGGCCGCATGCGAGTCCGGCGACTTGTCAGCATCTGTCTCCTCCTGTGACTGTCCTCCTGGGCTCCCGAGGCCCCGGGCTGTCCCTCTGCCACCACCTGCCCTCTCCCTGGGAGCACCCAGCGTGCTGTGGCTGTGGGCTCGGTGCCGGAGCCGCAGCCCAGTAATTATGTGTTTGCATTTGTGCTCCGCTCCTGTGTGAGACACCCCAGCGCACGTTCTGTTTGCTTCCCTAATTGCTGCCAAGCACCGAGCCTCTGGTTTTGAGTTTCTCTCTTCTCTCCCCTCCCCTTCTGCTGCTTTCAAGCGGGTTTAGCACATGTCCAAGCAACGGCGGCCCAGCTCCGCTGTCGGGCAGCGTGAGCGGAGGCAGCAGCGGCTGAATCCAAGCCGGGAGCGGCGCCAGACTGTCTGCACAGGGCTGGGCTTGTCCCCGGAGGCTGGAGCTCGCCGGGACGCTGCCACCGAGCTGGGCTGTCTGCTGGCACCTCCACTTACACCGGGGAGAGGCTGCAGCAGCTCCCACCAGCGCCGTCCCACGGCCCCGCTGTGCTGGGAACGGCGTCCTCGGGAGATGCCACATGCCCTGGATCCTGTGGGGCTTTCCAGCAGTGCCACTGGCACCTGACTGCGCTCCTGTGCTCTTCTTTGGGTGGCTGCTCCTTTCCTGGCTGCTCCAGGAGAGCTGGATGAGGCCAAGGAGGGTGAAAGGGACGGGCTGAGGGCAGCAGGGGATCTAGGCTGCTTCCAGGCTGTGTGGAGCATCCTGAGGGAGCATGGAGCTTGGCCCTGAGCAGGATATTCCTCCCTCGTTGCCCCTCCGTCAGAATCTGACTGTCTCCATCCCAAATCAAGCAGTTGTAATAATTCCTTTGCATGAATCTTGGGTCTGGGAGGAGCTGGCGAGGAATAAGGTCCTCAGTTCCCATCACCGATGGATGGAGGGATGGATGGATGGATGGATGGATGGATGGATGGATGGATGGATGGATGGATGGATGGATGGATGGATGGATGGATGGATGGATGGATGGATGGATGGATGGATGGACGGACGGAGGGATGGACAGACGGATGGATGGATGTGCTAGCCACCCCTTGGGCTTCAGGGCCAGGTCCCTGTCTGCTGTTCCATGCACTCCCATGCTTCAGCTCCTGGTGCCCCCAGGGGTTGCCAGAATCAGCTTTTTGGCAGGGTTTGTTGTGGCAGCGGCACGCTGGGCGCAGGCAGGGCATGCAGCACTCGGGCAGGGCCCCACGCCAGGCCCCGGCTGGGGCAGGGGGAGAGGGCTGAGCCCCCATCAATTATTCACCTCCATATTTATAGAGGGAAACATATTGAATAATGGATGGCGGGTGCGGCGGGGCCGTTGGGAAGCCAGCCTTGCTGCCACTGCAATATTTATTGGCCTGGTTTGCCGGGTGCTGCCCGGCTGCCTCGAGGCTCCACGAGGATCAGCATCGCTCCCGGCTGGCATGGGCTCGCTGCTGAGCACCTGACTGGCACAGAGAGCACAGGCAGCTCTGCTCCTCCACTTCTGCCTCCTCTCCCCTCCACAAAAATGCTCCGAGGGCTAGAGCCAGGCTGGGAGAACTGGGGGTGTTCACCTGGAGAGAAGAAGGCTCCAGGGAGACCTCAGAGCCCCTGCCAGGGCCTGAAGGGGCTCCAGGAGAGCTGGGGACAATGGATAGAGGGACAGGAGAAGGTGGAATGGCTTCACACTGACAGAGGGGAAATTTAGGTTAGATTTATGGAAAAAGCTCTTCCCTGTGAGGGAGGTGAGCCCTGGCACAGGGTGCCCAGATAAGCTGTGGCTGCTCCTGGATCCCTAGAAGTGTCCAAGGCCAGGTTGGATGGGGCTTGGAGCAGCCTGGGATAGTGGAAGGTGTCCCTGCCCATGGCAGGGGATGGGATGGGATAGACTTTAAGGTTCCTTCCAACACAAACCACTCTATGGATCCTGCTCCATCTCCCATTGGTGGTTGGATTCCAGGCTCAGAGGGTGTGAACGTCCAGGGACAAATCCCCACCCATTCCTCATCATACGGGGACGCCAGGGCCATGCAGCCTCTGCGAGGACCGTTCTCTGTGCCCCGGCAGTGTCCCCTCTGTGGCTGTGCCCAGCAGCCCTGCACCATCAGGTCCCATGTGCCGCCCTGCTCAGGGAGCCCCAGTATCTCCCACCCCACCAGCTCCAGCACCTGCCCCAGCCATGCCCACCCTCCCTCCCAGGCTGGCATTCCCTCATCCCACACCCTGTGTTACAGAGAGACCTGTGGAAGATGTCGAACCCGAGAAACGGCGACACCAAGCCCCCATGTTTGCCCCGCAATGGACTGGTGAAGATCCCCACGCAACCCAACGGCCTCGGCTCCGCCAGCATCACCAAAGGCACCCCCGCCGTGAAAAACCGCCTGTGCCAGCCTTCCTCCGTGCCTGCCATCCTCAGCCCGGCCTTAGCCCACCGCAGCGACCTGTCCATCCCCAGCCTGGCCTCCCCACTCTCCCTGGCCACTCTGGCCAGCGTCTCCTCCCCTCCCGGCGCTTCCTTGGTGGGACTGAACACGAGCGAAGGCTCGGAGCAGCCCTCTCCAGAGCGGCTGCCGGGCTCACCCTCAGAAAGGCAGCTGGCGGTGGACGAGAAGATCCTCAACCGCTTGTTCTGGTACTTTTCGGCGTGCGAGAAGTGCGTGCTGGCGCAGGTGTGCAAGGCATGGCGGCGGGTGCTCTACCAGCCCAAGTTCTGGGTGGGCTTGACGCCCGTCCTGCACACCAAAGAGCTCTACAACATCCTGCCCGGTGGAGAGAAGGAGTTTGTCAGCCTGCAGGGCTTCGCCGTCCGCGGCTTCGACGGCTTCTGCCTCGTGGGCGTCTCCGACCTGGACATTTGTGAGTTCATTGACAACTACCCCCTGTCCAAGAAGGGGGTCAAGTCCATGAGCCTTAAGAGGTCGACCATCACAGACGCAGGCTTGGAGGTAGGTGACCGGGGTAGCTGAGATGTGCTGGTGGTGGGTCAGGCCTGGTGGCCTTGGGGACAGGCACGTGGGCAGAGCTTTCTTTGGTCACAGGGAAGGAGCAGACAGGTGGCATGGCCATCCCACAGGTGCTGGCAGAACCAGGAGGCCCTGCCTGTGGCCTGGGCAGTGGGATGGGGGAAGCCTGTGCAGGCAGGGGCTCAGGATGGTGTCAGGGGTTCATCCCTGCTGCCAGGAAGGCAGAGCTGGGTGAGGTGGCCGTGCTGCTGGGCGGTGGATGTGGCAGTGGTTGACAAGCAGGGCTCTGGGAATGGGACATTCCTGCTTGGCTGGCTGCTCCCCAGCAAGGGCGGCACCCAAGCAAGGGGCTGAGGATCAGACAGAGATGGGGCAATTCTGATCCCTCAGGCTAGGCAAGGTCCCCACTGAGATCCCTGCCCTGCGCCCCACCCAAGCACAGCACCAGCTGCTGCATGGGCACATCTCACCCTAGCAGTTCCCATGCTGGGAGCAGACATCAGTCCCCACCCTGCCAACAGCACCTGGCACAGTGCTGGGGCTGCACCCAGGGGTCCCTGCCTGTCCCCTCCCATTTCCCACTGACGCTGGCATGTCCCAGAGCAGGTGCTGAACCCACATCAGGGAGCTCTTAGGGAGAAGACTGGACCCAGGCAAGACTGGGAGGAGTGGGAAGTGCGATGGGAACTCAGTGGAGCTGGGGCGGGGGTTTAGGGCTGCCCAGGGTGGGTGGCAGTGCCCAGCATGGCCTGACCCCCTGCTCCTCGGCAGGTGATGCTGGAGCAGATGCAGGGCGTGGTGCGGCTGGAGCTGTCGGGCTGCAACGACTTCACGGAGGCTGGGCTGTGGTCCAGCCTCAACGCCCGCATCACGGCGCTGAGCGTCAGCGACTGCATCAATGTGGCCGACGACGCCATCGCCGCCATCTCGCAGCTCCTGCCCAACCTCACCGAGCTCAACCTGCAAGCCTACCACGTGACGGACACGGCGCTCGCCTACTTCACCGCCAAGCAGGGCTACACCACCCACACCCTGCGCCTCAACTCCTGCTGGGAGATCACCAACCATGGCGTGGTCAACATGGTCCACAGCCTGCCCAACCTGAGCGTCCTCAGCCTCTCGGGCTGCTCCAAGGTGACGGATGACGGCGTGGAGCTGGTGGCCGAGAACCTGCGGAAGCTGCGCAGCCTCGACCTGTCCTGGTGCCCTCGCATCACCGACATGGCCCTGGAGTACATCGCCTGCGACCTGCACAAGCTGGAGGAGCTGGTGCTCGACAGGTACAGGGCCGTGCTGAGCTGTGCTGAGCCGTGCCGGGCCATGCCAAGCCATGCCATGCCATGTTGAGCCATGCTGGGCCATGCCATGCCATGCTAAGCTATGCCAAGCTGTGCCAAGTCATGCCATACCATGCTGAGCCATGCCATGCCACGCCATGCCATGTCAGGTCATGCCAAGCCATGCTGTGCCATGTTACCCCATGACAAACCATGCTGTGCCAAGCCATGCCATGCTGAGCCATGCTGGAAGCAGAGGGTGCAGCATGGGGGCCATGGTTTGGGGACAACCACGGGTGACCAGCTGGTCCTGACACCCCATGTCCCGGCAGGTGCGTGCGGATCACCGACACCGGCCTCAGCTACCTGTCCACCATGTCGTCCCTGCGGAGCCTCTACCTGCGCTGGTGCTGCCAGGTAGGTGTGGAACACAGCTGTGCCCGTCCTGGCTCAGCACAGCAGGGAGGGCATGGTGGCACCTCCCTGGGGATGGGCCATGAGCTCAGGGTGGGCTCCCTGTGCCCGCTGGAGACCCCAAGGCTCAGTGCAGGGAAGCAGAGAGCTCCTGTGAGCTCAGCAGGAGTCAGCCCTGGCACCCTGAGCCTGCATCTTGCTCCAGCACCAGCATCCTCAGACGCCAGGTGCTCCAGCATCCTGCTCCAGCACTAGGCTCCCTGCCCCAGCTCCCTGCTCCCAGACCCAGCACCCTGGCCCTGCACCCTGGCCCTGCACCCAGCATCCTGCTGCAACATCCACATCCTGCTCAGGCTCCCTGCCCCAGCACCCAGCTCCCTGCACCTTGTCCCACCCTGCCCCAGCATCCTGCACCCTGCCTCAGGTTCCCAGTCCTGGCACCCAGTTTCCCGCCCCAGCTCAGCGATGCTGAGCCCTGGTGCTGTGGGTCCCCCCACTGTCTCCACTCATCCCCACCTCATCTTCTTTTCCAGGTGCAGGATTTTGGCCTGAAGCACCTCCTGGGCATGGGCAGCCTGCGCCTCCTCTCGCTGGCTGGTGAGACCCTCACCCTGCTCCCAGGGGACCCCATGGGGCTCGGGAGACACCAGGCCTGGGAACAGGGACAGCTCTGGGGACAGCCAGCATCCCCCAAGCCAGCAGGCACCTGCACCCAGCCCAGTTTGTGGGGAAAGATCCACAGCCGGGCTCTTGGGATGCTGTGTATTTTTGGGTGGTGGTGTTTCGGGTGATGCTTTTTGGGGGTTCGTGTTTTTTGGCGTGTTGGTTTTTGCAGAGCTGTTGAGGGGGGTGACTCTTTCTTTGAGGTGCTTTTTCTAGAATACTGCTCCTTTGGGATACTGGCTTTTTCAGCTGACGCTTTTGGGGTGCAGGTGTTTTGGGTGTTGTTTTTTGGAGTGTTGGTGTTTTGGAGCACTAGTCTTTAGCATGCTGGTTTTCTGGATTCTGGGTTTTTTGGAGGGGTTTTAGGTGTTAATTTTGATGGTGTTGGTGTTTTGGGATTCGGTATTTTAAGATACTGGCTATTGGTGTACATTTTTGAGTGATGGATTTTTTGGGTGTTGATACTTTGGGTGGTTTTTTTGGGGGTGTTGTTTTTGTGGGGATACTGTTTTTTTTTTAGCATCCTGGGCATTTTGGGTTCCGTCTTTTGTGTGTGCTGAGGTTTGAGGTGCTGGGTGATTTTGAGGTGCTTTTCTTTTGGGTGCAGGTGTGTTTGTGGTGCTGGGATTTTGAGGTCCTGATCCTTTGGAGTGCTATTTGGGGGGATTTGGGTATTTTAGGATGCTGGTGCCTTTGAGATGCTATTTTTTGGGATGCTACTTTTGGCGGACACTGGTGTTCCGGGCTGACAACGCACTCTGTTCCCTCCCAGGCTGCCCCTTGCTGACCACCACGGGGCTGTCGGGGCTGGTGCAGCTGCAGGAGCTGGAGGAGCTGGAACTCACCAACTGTCCCGGGGCCACCCCGGAGCTCTTCAAGTACTTCTCCCAGCACCTCCCGTGCTGCATGGTGATCGAGTAGCGTCGGATCCGGCCGCCCGCTCCCGCGCCCACCCCGGCCGCCATCGCCCACCCCATCTCCCTCCGGCTGCTGGGGAATTCGAGAGACGCCCCCGCTACCAACCGAGCCCGGACATCCCCCGCATCGCCGCCCCCGAGGGACGCGGGGCTCCGGGGGGAGATGGGGGAAGGCGTCGTGCCCGGCCGGAGGCCCCCCGGGTACCATGTAAATTCCCCCCAAGCCGCCGCCATCGCCCGTGCTCCTGCCGGTGTCCTGCCAATCCCTTCCGGACAGACGAACGGACATCACGGAAGCCCAAAGTGGGAAGGAGACGCTGTGTGACCCCCCACGGCCGCATCCTGCTGCCCCCGCCCCGGTGCAGAGCGGGCACACGGCCCCGCCACCAAGGATGCTGCTGGGGACCAAAGGATGCTCCCAGAGATGGGCGAGAGGAGGATGCTCATTTTTGGGTGGCGGCGGAGGCTGGATGGGTCCCCTCACGCCCCCGGAGCTGGTCACCGAGCTCACCCCACCCCGTGCTGCGTGTCCCCTCCAGCCCCCAGCCCTGCCTTTGGGGCACTCTCTCCCGGTGAATAGGATGTCCCTCTCCGCCCGCCCGCCGCCCTCGCATGCTCGCTTGCTTCAGTCTCGTGCTACGGCAGGTTTCGGGGTACCCGGGGGGACGGTGACAAGTGACAGCCCCCACTCAGCCCCTCCACGCGGCTTCGCCCCTGCCGGATCCTGCCCCGGGAGCCGGGCTCTCCTGGCGAGCATCCCCCGTTGCCCTGGGGACCCCACTGCATCCCGTGGGGCTGGGGGGTGATGCCAACGCCGAGGAGCGACCCATCCGTCTGGGATGGGACATCTCGGGGGACCAGGGCCAGGTCTGAGCCACCACGGCGACACCGGCAGCAGAGAGACAGCAGGAGGTGGCACCTAGGACACACTGCCATCGCCACCGCTCTTCCAGCTGAAAAGCCATCGCCCCGATGCCAGCGGCAAGCGGGGGACCGGGGGGAGCCCTGGGCTGAGCGAGATGGGACCGAGCCAACGCGGGGCTGGGGGACCCAGCTCGGGAGGGGCTCGGTAGCCGCCCCAAGGGCATTGCCCGCTGCCACACCAGCCCTGGGAGGAGTGTGGGCATGGATACGGACATGGACATGGGCACGGACACGGGATGGGCACGGACACGGACACGCTTTCGGTTTGTTTTGCCTTTGTACCGGCCGGGAAGGAACTGCTGCACCAACCGCCGCCTCCGCTCCCTCCTTTGTCTGAAACGCCCCTTTCTCACCCCAAAATGGTGTAAGGACCCTCGTGGCCCTGGAAGGGGGTTTGGGAATCCCCAGGGCCACGGGACAGGGTGGCACTGCTTGGGTCCGGAGCACCCTGGCACGGGGGTGGGGAGCTGCCTGCACCCCCAAAGCCACCAGTGCCCCTGGGACACACACGGGCGCCAGGACATGGGCCTGGCACTGGGGCCTGGCGGGACAGTGGCACACAGAGGGTCCCCCCGTCCCTGCAGATGACAGCAGCCGTTCTGGGGTGCCATCAGCCCTGCAAAACTGCCTGGTCCCAGGTTACACAGACAAACCCAGCACGGCCCCCATACCCTCCTCTGCACCTCCCATGGCAGTGCGTGCCCATAGTCCCTGCACCCCCACTGCCCTGTGCACCCCTATATCCCCCCAGTGCATCTCTATACCCCCAGTGCACCCCATATCCTTCCCACCCTGCATCCTGACCCACAAAGCACCCACAGACCCCTGACCCCCACTTATCCCCCTGAAACCCCGTCCCTAAGGCAGCATACATCCCTCTGGCATCCCCACTCCCCTGGAGCCCACATGTCCCCGGCAACACCACCCCAATACACACCGTATCACCTGCATCAGCCGCCCGTGGCAGTGTGCCCCCATACCCCGCAGTGCACCCACACAGCCTTCTGCACCACCCATAACGCTCCAGTTCTCTCCTACACCCCCACGTACCCCATATCCCCCCAGCATCCCCATTTACC
>VZRN01001048.1:0-13977 GCA_013397935.1 Dasyornis broadbenti | reverse complement strand
CTGAGGAGGGTATAGGGTGGGAGGAGCCTCAGAGGGTTCGCTGAGTGGGCTCTGAAGGGCTGGAGTGGGCCCTGAAGGGGCTCTGGGTCACGAGCGGGTCCGGCAGGGCGGGGACTGTGGGGTGTGAGGGGGCTGAGGGGTCCCAGAGAGGCTGTGGGTCAGGAGGAGAGGGATGTGGGGTATGTGAGGGCTGTGGGTCAGGAGAGGGCCCTGATGGGGCAGGAATGTGGGATATGAGGGGCTGGGGGGCTCTGAGTGGCCTCAGGGGTCTTAGAGAACCCTAAGGGTGCCCTGATGGTGCGAAGGGGCCCTCAGGGGGTGGGAATGTGAGGTATGAGGGATCTGTGGGACCTGGCAAGGGAAGGGCAGAGGGGCTGGAGCTGGCAGTGCTGTGGCAAGAGCTCAGTCAGGCTCTGGAGGACACAGCCCGTGGGACCCTGTGACCCCTCCAGGCAGCCTGGAGTAGCTGCTTGGCTCTCTCTGCTAGAGAAGGAGGATCATCCCCTGGTTCTTGGAGGCTTTGGGGCTGTGAGTGCCCCACGGAGGTGACTGTGGCCTCACTTCACCCCACCTCGTGCTGCAGATGCTGCTCGTCTCAGCCACAGCGCTGTACTTGACCTATATTATCAGCAACAGCCGCTTTCACCAGCAAAACATCTGAAGGTGTGGCCGAGGAGGGAAGAAGGAACCCAGAAAAGGTTTTCAGGAACTCCCTGAGAGGGAGCCATAGAAGGCAGTGGGAGGAGAACCCGGAGTGGGGCTGTATCTCCTTCCCCACAGGCAGCTTTGTGGCCTCTCCCCTCCACAGCCCATTGATGCAGCCACAAAAAACTGTGGTCGGAGCCACCACGGCCCGGCAGGAGCCACGGGAGCCCAGCCTGTCCCTGCCCAGCTCTGGCTGAGGTGGAGCAGGGCGGCCGTGTGAGTGTGCAGGCAGCCTGCTGGAGAGGGGACAGCACCTCGAGGACAGCCATGGAGAAGATGGCCAGGGTCACCACTGCCCTGGGGGGCAACGCGCTGACCGGCCGCACCATGTTCTGCCACCTGGACGCCCCCGCCAACGCCATCAGCGTGTGCCGGGACGCTGCCCAGGTGGTGGTGGCCGGCCGCAACATCTTCAAGATCTACTCCATCGAGGAGGAGCAGTTTGTGGAGAAGCTGAACCTCCGCGTGGGCCGCAAACCCTCCCTGAACTTCAGCTGCGCTGACGTGGTGTGGCACCAGATGGATGAGAACCTGCTGGCCACTGCGGCCACCAACGGCGTGGTGGTCACCTGGAACCTGGGCAAGCCGTCCCGCAACAAGCAGGACCAGCTGTTCACGGAGCACAAGCGCACTGTCAACAAGGTGTGCTTCCACCCCACCGAGGTGTACATGCTGCTCAGCGGCTCCCAGGATGGCTACATGAAGTGCTTTGACCTGCGCAAGAAGGACTCTGTCAGCACCTTTTCTGGTATAAATGTGGTTGTTGTGGTCCCATTTTCCTGTGGGGAAGCAGAGTTTGGGGGCCCTGCCCTTTCCTTGCTTGCCCCTTACCCTCGGGAGAGGCAGGGACTGGGAGATTGGGAGCTTTGCTTTTTCCTTGCTTGTCCCCTTACCCTCAGAAGAGACAGAGGGCGGGGGCTTTGTCCTTCCCCTTGCCCAGGTGGAGGGTTTTCTCAGGGTGAGACACCCAAAGCAGGGAAAGGAGCTGAGAGGAGTTATGGTGCCTTATTTTGCCTCTCAGCAGGAGCTGGGTCTGTGTAGGAGATAGAAGACAGTCACAGCACTTCTTGCTACCCCTTCTCTCTGCGCCAGGGACCCCATGGCTCTTCCAGTGGAGTTTTTAGCTTTGCTGGAGCTCCCAACTTGTGTCCCCTCCCAGGCCAGTCCGAGAGCGTGCGTGACGTTCAGTTCAGCATCCGGGACTATTTCACCTTCGCCGCCACCTTCGAGAACGGGAATGTGCAGCTGTGGGACATCCGCCGGCCCGACCGCTATGAGAGGATGTTCACAGCCCACAACGGGCCCGTCTTCTGCTGTGACTGGCACCCAGAGGACAGGTGGGTGTGGGGCCAGGCCCTGCCAGCCACTGGCCTTGCAGGACAAGGGAGGCCCTAGAAACAGGATTGGGATTTTGTGGGGAAAGCATGGTCTGTGATACCCTGTCCCCTTGTGTCAGGGACTGGGATGTTGCTGGAAGATGGGAGCAATTATTGCTTTGAGGATTTGATTTGGTGTAGGAGTGTTTTGGGTTTATTCTTTGACAAACTGGGGTTTTGAGGCACTGGGTGTCTTATGGTTGGGTACAGCAAGTGTCACAGCAGCCTCTAGCTCCAGTGCTCAGCTTGAGGAAGGCATTACTTGGCTGCTCTGGGACACAGCTCACTTGTGTTCAGTCATGTTTCCCTCCTGCCTTTCCTGGGAGATTGGTGGGAAGGATGTGGAAGCAGCTGTTATGGTGTGCTGCCTGCTCCTTGCCAGGCAGTACTGCCACTGCTCATGATCACAGAGAGGCACTGGAATACATTCAAAGTAGCCTTTTTCCTCTCTGCTGTGCCTGGCGAGTGGAAAGGAGAGGCAGAGGGAACTGGTCTGACTGGGATGTGGCTCTAAAGGCACAGGGCCATAAATGGGGGCGGGAAGGAGGGTGTTGCCTGACCTGGTTGTTGGAGAGCGGAGGTGTCAGGGGAGCACATGTGAGGATGAGATTGCAGCCTGGCTGCCTCCCCGTGGTGTGGATGTGCTCACATCTGTGCTGTGAGCATTTCTGAGCCACAGTGGGAATGGAGAGGTGAATGCTGACCCACCCCTCTCCAGGGGCTGGCTGGCCACAGGTGGCCGGGACAAGATGGTGAAGGTGTGGGACATGAACACGACGCGGGCCAAGGAGATCTACTGCGTGCAGACCATTGCCTCGGTGGCGCGGGTGAAGTGGCGCCCCGAGTGCAAGCACCACATTGCCACCTGCTCCATGATGGTGGACCACAACATCTACGTGTGGGACGTGCGCCGCCCCTTCATCCCCTCCGCCATGTTCGAGGAGCACAAAGACGTCACCACGGGCATCGTGTGGCGGCACCTCCATGACCCCTATTTCCTCCTCTCGGGCTCGAAGGACAGCACCCTCTACCAGCACATCTTCAAGGATGCCAGCCAGCCCATTGACCGGGCCAACCCCGAGGGGCTGTGCTATAGCCTCTACGGAGACCTGGCCTTCGCCGCCAAGGAGAGCCTCATCTCCTCCGACTCCAACCGCAAGCCCTACATTGGGGACCGGCGCCACCCCATCTTCTTCAAGCGCAAGCTGGACCCCACCGAGCAGTTTGAGTACATCTCATCCTCCAGCGCCCTCAGCGTGTTTGAGACGGACGTGGAGAGCGGCAGCATGGACTGGTTCGTGCACACAGCCAAGCAGTACGCGCTGGCCGGCCGGCCGCTGGCCGAGCTCTGCGACCACAACGCCAAGGTGGCCAAGGGGCTGGACCGCAACCAAGTGAGCTACGGGACGGGTGGTGCTGCAGGAGGGTCGTAGCCTGGAAAGGTCTGACAGGGACTGTTTTCCATGCAGGTGGCTCAGACATGGACGATGCTGAGGATTATCTACTCCAGCCTCGGCACCGTGTCATCCACCAACCTCAACCACAGCATGGGGAAAGGCAGCGCCGCTCTCCCGCTCATGAACAGGTGCAGGGGGTGGGAGCGGCAGGGAGGGATGAGGGGGCTGGGGTGACTCCATGAGTGGAAGAGTGGAAACAGCTCCTTGGCTGGGATGGGGTTATGGAATCATATCAGGGAGCCTCAGAATGGTTTGGGTTGGAAGGGACCTTAAAGTTCATCCTGTTCCAACCCCCTGCCATGGGACACCTTCCACTATCCTAGGTTGCTCCAAGCCCCATCCAGCCTGGCCTTGGACACTTCCAGGGATCCAGGGGCAGCCACAGCTGCTCTGGGCAAACCCGTGCCAGGGCCTCAGCACCCTCACAGGGAAGGATTTCTCCCTAATACCTAATGTGTCCTAGACATCGGGAGCAAGCAGGGACAGCTCTCCCTCAGCCTCAGGCCATGCTGGTTTGCAGGTTGGTGTTGTTTGAATGCAGCCATTTCCCATGTTGGAGTGAGAAGTGAGTGCCCAGCCTGGCCTCGAGCTGTGCAGCCTCACACGCTGCTTCCTTCCCTCCTTCAACCAAAGCTTGGCCTGTGGTGGGGCACGGGGCTGGGACCAGTTTTGCAGTTACTGAATTCGAGAATCGCAGAGTCACTAAGGTTGGAAAAGCACTCTGAGATCATTCCCCCAGCAGCACTGCCAAGGCCACCACTAACCCATGTTGCTAAGCACCACATCTACATGATTTTGAATCTCTCCAGGGATGGGGACTCCACCACTGCCCTGGGCAGCTGTGCCAGTGCCTGACCAGCCTTCCCATGAAGAAATTTTCTGTAATACCCAATCTAAACGTCCTCTGGCACAACTTGAAGCCATTTCCTCTCATCCTGTCCGTGTTCCTTGGGAGCGGGGCCCAACTGACCCCCTGGCTGCCCCCTCCTGTCAGGAGTTGTGCAGAGCCAGAAGGTTCCCCCTGAGCCTTCTTTTCTCCAGGCTGAGCTCCTTTCCCAGCTCCCTCAGCCACTCCTGGTGCTCCAGCCCCTTCCCCAGCTCTGTTCCTTTTTCTGGACATGCTTCAACCCCTCCATGTCCTTCTTGTCATGAGGGTCCCAAAACTGACCCCAGGATCTGAAGTGAGGCCTCAGCAGTGCCCTGGGCCATGAGGGTGACCAAGGGCTGGGGATGGAGCAGGTGTCTCATGGCTGGAGCTGCCGGTGTGCAGAGGTTTTCTTCTCGAGCCTTTCCAACGGAGAGTACAGCCCAGCTCTGCCAGCAGCTCGCTGGCATGGAGAGCCCATCAGTCGTGGGCTGATGAAGCAGGAAAACTTGTTTTTCCTCTTCTCAATGACATAAACGTGAGGAGTGAGGACTCCAAATTAGCTGTCAGACCTCGCAGGGCCGGGTTCCCGCAGTGAATGACAGATCCTCAAATAACACCAAAGGAAACAAGCACTGTCCTTGACCAAGCTCTGCCTCCAGCCGGGAGGCTGCACCGCTGTCTGAGACACGGCAGGCAGCAGCCTGGGGAGCTGGGCTCTGCTCCAACCCCATCCCTTCCCTTCTCCATCTCGGCGAAGGCCAAGCGTGGTGATGCATAACAAACAGCCAGGCACCTTGGAGCCAGGCAGCTCCTGTTCACCTGCCTCTGAGGGGAAGGGGATGGAGCCAAGAGCCTGCTCAGTGCTGGAATTCTTCAGGGACGTCTTTGCAGTGCATGTGCAGTGCCACCAGGCTTGGAGGAAGGGCTGTGATCACAGTCACAATGTGTCTTTATTTTTAAGTCACACAGTGGAGACATCTGCCCATGTAGGGATATCGCCATATCTCATATTTCACCATTCAAATTGCAACTGGACACCTGTATTCAGGCTGTTTGCTGGCTGGAATAGAAACTTTATACTCCTCTGACTGTTAAATTTGGGGTTTTTTCCCAGCTTTAACCTGAAAGATATCCCTGCTGGGCTGGGCAGTGAGTCCAGACTGGACCGCAGCAAAGGAGAAAGCCGCACAGAAAACATCCTCATGGATTCCTCCTCCACACTGATCAACAACGAGGGTAACGTTCCTGGGCAGGCACAGTCCCAGTCCCACAGCTCTTCCCTCCTCAGGTGCAGATAGGGGATAAACTGGTGCATTTATCCTGTGAACTGGGGTGGCTGGACCTGCTGCAGCCCCAGGTGAAGGACACTGAGCCCCAGGCTGCTGCAGAAGGACAATTTTCCCCCATGACCTGGGATACAGTGGTGGCTGTGGGCTCCAAGAATGATGGGTGTGGCTCAGGCACAGCCTGGCACACTGGGGCATGACCCTGGCAGGTTGATCCAACAGTGTGATGAGCTGATTTGTCTTTCCCTGTGCATGCAGACAATGAGGAGACAGAGGGCAGCGACGTCCCTGCGGATTATCTGCTAGGAGATGTGGAGGCCGATGAGGATGACCTGTACATGATGGATCACGAGAACCCACACGGTGAGCGCCCAGCTGCTGCTGGGAGGTGTTGACTGTCCCAGCTGGATTTTCTCCTGCTCATTCCTGCTCTCTCCTCTCAGCTGAAGAGCAGGAATACAGCCTGCCCCAGGAAGCCTTCCCCTTGCGCCACGAAATCGTGGACAACCCATCGGCCTTGGACCACCTGCAGGACAAGGCCGACTCCCCTCACGTAAGCGGCAACGAGGCTGAGACGGTGTCGCTGACCCCCGTGGAGTCCTTCTCGCTGATCTCCATCTCCCACTCGCTCTACGAGAACCGCCTGCCCTCCGACTTCTTCAACCCCATCGTGCGGGACACGCTGCTGTTCTACGCCGAGCAGGGGGACGTGCAGACGGCCGTGTCCGTGCTCATTGTGCTGGGAGAGCGCATCCGCAAGGAGATCGATGAGCAGATGCAGGTAGAGCCTGTGGGGTGCAGGGGGCACCTTGGTGGGACCCAGAGGGGGTGTATCCCATGGGATGGGATCCTGCCTGGGTTGTGGGCATTCCCTTCTCCAGCCCCTGTCAGGCTGGCTTCAAGGTGGGATAAGCAGCTCCATGATCCTGGTACCTGCCCTGTCACCAGTCCTATAGGGCCAGGATGGGGAAGTGACCTTGGCCTGTTGATTTAGGGAAGAGTGCTGTTCCCCAGCATTGTAGAGCCATTCTCCCACTGCAGGGGTTGTAGAATCACAGAATCCTTTAGGCTGGAAAAGCTCTTTGAGATCACTGAGTCCAACCATGTCCCCAGCACTGCCAAAGCCACCACTGTCCCCAAGTGCCATGTCCACATAGCTTTTAAATCCCTCAGGGAGGGTGATTCCACCACTGCCCTGGGCAGCTGTGCCAATGCTTGACCATCCTGTCCATGAAGAAATTTTCCCAATATCCAACCTAAACCTACCCTGGCACAGCTTGAGGCCATTTCCGCCTGTCCTGTCCCTGTTCCCTGGGAGCAGAGCTCAACCCCAACGTGACTCCACCCTCCTGTCAGGAAGTTGTAGAGTGAGAAGATGCCCCTTGAGCCTCCTTTTCTCCAGACTGAGCCCCTCAAAGGGATCTTGCATTTGGGATGCAGGGCTGGGGTCCTGGGGTGGGTTTCAGAGTGGATGTGGAGGCTCAGCTCAGCTGTCTGTGGCTGTCCCCAGGAGCACTGGTACACATCCTACATCGACCTGCTGCAGCGCTTCCAGCTCTGGAACATCTCCAACGAGGTGATCAAGCTGAGCACCTGCCGTGCCATCAACTGCCTCAACCAGGCTTCCACCACCCTCCACGTCAACTGCAGCAACTGCAAGCGGCCCATGAGCAACAGGGGCTGGATCTGCGACAGGTGAGGGGGCCCAGAGGGGCTGCGGGGCCAGGAGGATGGGGTGGGTGCCCCCGTTCCCTCCTGTTGCCTACCGAGGGCTCTCCCTGCCCACACCCACCCAAATCTCCCCACGCAGGTGTCGGCAGTGTGCCAGCATGTGTGCCGTGTGTCACCACGTGGTGAAGGGGCTCTTCGTCTGGTGCCAGGGCTGCAGCCACGGCGGCCACCTGCAGCACATCATGAAGTGGCTGGAGACCAGCTCCCACTGCCCTGCCGGCTGCGGCCACCTCTGCGAGTACACCTGAGATCCCCAGGGCAAGAGTTCCCCTGAGAGTGCACTTGAGCCCCGGGCCCACGGGGGAGTTGGCAGCGGGGTGGAGCACGGGGCGGCCAGGGCAGGCAGCGTGTCCTGCCCGATACCCCCGCCCCCTCCCTGTATTTATTTGTGTAAATAAGGGCTGGGGGTGCACTCCCTGCCCAGCCGTTTTTTAATGGATTAAAACAAACCAGCAGTTGAATCGAGCCATGACTCCTGTCTTTGCTTCCCCTGGATGCAGTGGCCCCCGGGATGGGCCCCAGACCTCCCTGCCGGGGGTCCCGGTCCCGCGCCGATAGGCCCCTTTAAGCCGTGGGGTGGGTCCTATTGTCAGGTGCCCCTTAAAGCGATGGCCCTTACCGGGACCCGTAGCGGCGCGCCCAACCAATGGCTGCGCGCACCGTGTGTTCGCGGTGCATGCCGGGAATCGTAGTCCCCGGCGTCCCCGGCGCCGGTCCTGATGGCGGTGGCGCCGCGGCTGCTCCCGCTGCTGCTGCTGCCGCTGGGCTGGGTCCGGCCCGACGTCTGCACCGACCCGCCGGGCGGCGGCTGGTAAGGGCGGGGGTGCTGCTTCGGCGCCGATTCCCGTGCTGGACCTGATCCCGGTGCTGAGCGGAGCCTCCCGTTGCAGGCTGGCGGGCACGGTGCCGGAGGAGCCGCGCTGCACCGTGGAGCGAGCCGATGCCTCCCTCACCTACTCCCTGTTCCTGCAGCGGTACGGGGGACCCGGCACAGCCCCGGCGGCCACGGAACCGAAACGGGGGTCCCGAGGATAGTCCCAGTGCACCGGGCGGGCGAACGGGAAGGGGCGGGGGATATGCCGGGGGCAGACCCTGGGCTCCCGGGGGACCACCTGAGGGAAGGTGGTTGGCACCGATCCCGGTGCCCTGGGGGTGGTTTAGAGCCAGTAGCGGTGTCCCGGGTGGGTCGGCGCCGGTCCCGGTGTCCCGGGGATGAGCCAGTGCCGGTCCCCGTGGGCCGTCCATGCGAGACCCCGCTGGATGCTCCCTCCAGGTTCGCCTTCTCCCGGCCGGTGATCCTCGGTGGAGTCACGGACAATTCGGTGAGTGCTAGGAGGGGACAGATGTTTCCGGGTGGGACACACCCCGCAGTGTCCCGGGAGCGGCGGCAGCATCCCGCCCGCCTGCGCTCCTTCCCGCAGGCATTCCGAGCACTCTGCACCCGGGAGAAGCTGCTGGCGGCCTTCGGGCCCTTCCCGGTGCGGCTAAGCACGGCCAACACCTATTCGTACCGCAAAGGTGAGCGCGGGTGCCGCTTCCCCCGCTCGCCCCTGCCGTTCTCCCGCTCATCGCTGCCGTTCCCGCAGTGGATGTGCCGTTCCAGGAGTACGTGGAGCATCTGCTGAAGCCGCAGGACCCGGCCCGGCTGGGCAGCGGTGGGTAGCGCTGTCCCGCCCCCCACAGCCCCGTCTCTTCGCCGGGCTCAGCCTCCCGTGTCCCCACAGACACCCTCTACTTCTTCGGGGACAACAACTTCACCGAGTGGGGCCCCCTGTTCCAGCACTACGTGCCCCCTCCCTTCCGCATCCCGGGCACCAGCCCCGCCTACAGCTTTGGGATCGCAGGTGGGTGTGGGATGGGATCGGGGTGGGACTGGGGGCTCTCCCCAGCACCAATCCCTGCTCCCACCGCAGGCTCAGGCTCCGGCGTTCCCTTCCACTGGCACGGCCCTGGTTTCTCCGAGGTGATTTTCGGCAGGAAGGTGAGAACTGAGCCCTGATGGAAGGATTTGGGAAGTGAGGAGAGAAACAAGCCCCTAACAGGTGTCCCTGACCACGGGGAAGCCCTTCTGGGGCTGAGTCTAAGGGGCTGGAGGGGAATTGGGAGGGGATGTGCCCCGGTGTTTTCCAGCGCTGGTTTCTGTACCCACCGGATACAACCCCACACTTCCACCCCAACGAGACGACACTGGCCTGGCTCCAGCACACGTATCCCACCCTGCCACCGGCCCAGCGCCCACTGGAGTGCACCCTGCGCCCCGGGGAGGTGAGTCCAGGGTCTGGAGGGGACCCTCAGGCATCCCAGCCGGAGCCATGGGACCCCCCTGCTGTCTCCTGCAGGTCCTGTACTTCCCTGACCGCTGGTGGCACGCCACACTCAACCTGGACACCAGTGTCTTCATCTCCACCTTCCTGGGCTAGGCCTGGGAGGGACAAGGACACGTCACCATCATCCCAGCCACGGCAGGAGCTCCAGCTCCTGCCACCCTCAGGGAAAGGCAACTGGTATTGGGACCAACTGCCTGACAATGCTCTGGTTTTTATCTTTCCCCTTCCCCTTGGATTAAAGTTGTTCCACTGAAGCACATCGTGTGTTGCTACATCCCCAGAGCAAACCCGCTCCCCATGGGATGGCACCAATTCCCAAGCCAGGATCTCCCCAGAAAGAGCTGCCGTGAACCACTCCAGATCCTTTTCCATGTTTATTGCTGAATTTTTTTTTATTCTTTTTATATATATATATATTTTTTTTTAATGGACATTGGCAAACTTCCAGAGGGCACTCAAAAGCCAGGCAGGCCATCGGCCGACCGAATGCTAGAATCTCAGTTGGATGCAAGTCTGTTGGGTTTTTTTTTGTGGGTTTTTTAAGGGATTTCATTAAAAGGAACAAGAACTTCAACCCAGGTGGTTGTTCTCAGGGAACCACGGTCCCAGTGGGTGAGGGGAGGTGGGAACCAGCCCCTTCCAGCCTTTGGGCAGTTGTTTCCCAGGAAAAGCCAGACGGTGAGTCGGCATCCCAGCAAGTGGCTGTTTACCGGGAAGAGGACCCAGCCCTGGCCAGGCAGGAGGTGGAAGGAGGAGGAAACAACTATAAACACAGGGAAGGATGGGGCTCCAGGTGCTCATCCCAGCAAGCTCCCTGTGGCAATCCCTGGAGCGGGACGTGCTCTTTGGGGACTGTGGCTGCCCTGGCTGAGGGGTGATGGATGTGATGGTGAGGCCACCGCCGAGGAGCCAGCCTTCCAACCCCCAGGCAGGTCCTGAAGCTGGACAGGGGAGCCAGGGAGCCGTGGTGCCCGCCCGGCCGCCACGGCTCCTCGGGAAGGGGACATGGTGACGTGCCCTCGCCCAGCGCCAGGCCTGGGGCAGCTGGGGCAGAGCGGGAACAGCCGGAGAGCAAGTAAGGCATGGTGCCAGCCCAGGGAGAGCCAGCTGTGCCAGGGCACCTGGGCAGGCCAGTGCTGCCCCCAGCCCCTCAGTAATCCTCCACCCAGCCGTTCTCCGAGATGAACGCGTCTATCACCTCCTTCATGGCGAGGTTGGGGATCAGCTGGTCCTGGGTCAGGGGACTCCGCGTCACCGGGTCAAAATGACCCACGCGCTGCGAGGGAGGAGGCGGAGGGGAACCGGTTACTCCACGTGCCCTGGCTCAGCCCTGGGGCGTGGGTGGCTGTGGGGCCAGCGCTGCGCAGCATCTGCCCCGGCATCCGGGCACCTGCCCAGGGAAAGAGGGAGAAGCCCCTCGGAAGTGCCTCCCAGCAGGATGAGGGCAGGTCAACGTGCAAGACCCCTGCCAAGAGCCGCCTCCGCTCTCACAGGGCCTGGCAGCACCTGTTCTGCAGGGAGCTGTCCGGGCAGGTAACTGGGACCAAACCCAAGGAGTCTGCAGAGTCCTGAGTTGAGCAAAGGGATGCCTCCCCACCCAGCCAGGAGAGGCCTTTGGGCAAGGTCCTGGGAAACCCCCCTGGCCCTGGTGGTACCTGGAGATGCTCCTCAATGTCCTTCCTGTCGTAGGTGATCCCGCTGGGTGTGATGCAGGGCTCTCTCATCAGCTCAAAACTGATCTTCCCACACAGGTAGTCAGGGATGTCCCGCTTCTGGCTCGAGAGAGGCACAGCTGGGTCAGGGAAGTGGGCTGGGAGGTGGTGCTGGCTCAGAGGGGGAAGCAGGGAACACAGCAGGTTTACAGGAGCACACATTGGAGCACACTCACCTTCCTCTTCTCATCCACTTGGGAGAAGAGCTCGTCCATGTCTGCCAGGTATTTGTCCTGAAAGAGAAGCTGCTGAGGACAAGGGGTCCCTGGCATGCAGGGGCTGGACTTCCCCAGGGACAGCACCAAAGCCTCCCACCCATGGGTGCTGGGGCAGGTCCTTGGTGGCCCCTCTGCCTGTGCAGCTCCTGGCTGAACCTGGCAGAAGTGATCCAGATTAAAAATAACCTTCCTTAGTGGGGCTATTTTTATCTGGGATTAGTCCCCAGCACCCAGACCCACGTGTGGCCAAGAGGCAGTTGTGTTCCCTCAGGGAACAACAGGCATAGCAGGAGTCACTGCTGCCAGGTTGGGACAAGAGGTGACAGAGCAGGGGAAGCTGTCACGGGGGGGACACAACAGCTCTGCAATGGTGGCTCGAGCCACAGAATGAAGGCTGAGAAGCTGTGCTGTGTCCCAAGGTCTCACAGCCTTCACCTGCACAGCTGCAACCCTGCAGCTTCCCTGGCTGCAGCAGAGCATTAGGATGGGGATGAGGAGGGGATGAGGAAGCCTCCAGCCCCCCCACTCACGTGTTTGGCCTCGATGCTGGCCAGCTGAACACGGCTCCGGCTCTCGTCTGTGTTTTCCTCCTGCTGAGTCTTTCGGCACTCGGCCAGCTCCCTAGGACAGAGTGGGAGATCAGGAGGATGGGGGAACATTGTCGCTCTCTTCCCTGCTGTCTCAGCTGCAGGGCTCTGCAGAGGCACCTCACACAGAGCTGTGCCAGCTTGGTGGCACTAAAAATGCCTTTCCAGCTGCCCCGTTACCTCTCCTTCTCGGCCATGATCAGCTTGGTCAGATGGGAGTGCAGCTCGTTCTCCTGGTTGATCCGCTTCTCCTCGATGCTGTTCCAGCGCTTCTTCTTGGCGATGCGCAGCGCGCTGGGGATGTCGTCCCCGAAATTCAGCCGCTGTTCCTTGGCGAGGTTGTAGGCTGAGGAGAGAAAGGGCACCTCAGAGCCAGTGGCAGCATCCCTGTCTCCATCCCTGGCCCTTTCCCAGCAGACAGGAGCAGGGGACAGTGGCACCGTGCCCACTCACCTCTCTGCAGGTTGGCGATGGCCTCGTCGTAGTTTTCCATCTCCATCTGGCACTGGCCCAGGAAGAAGTGAGCCTTCACCGACTGCCCGTCCAGCTCCAGCGCCCGCTTGCAGTCAGCCAGCGCCTTGTCGTGCTGCTGCATCTTCAGGTAGCACAGCGCCCGGTTGGTGTAGTACACAGCCACCAAGGGGTTCCGGTTCTGCGGGGACAGGCCCATGTTGGTGGCGGCAGCAGGGCCGAGTGACAGCCGGGTGACAGCCGGGTGACTCGGTGAGCCACGGGCGCAGCGCTGTCACCCTGGGCACAGAGAGCCAGGAGTGCCAGTGGGGGCGTGCACCCCGTGGGGAGGTGCTGGGATGGATTGGGGACACGCTGGGGCTGGTCCCCATAGGGCAGCCCATGTCCCTGCCCCCAGAGGGGACTGTCCCCTTGGCACCATGCCCTGGCTGGGGGAACTGGAGCAGCCCAGGGTGGGTCTGCCCTACATAGGGAGGGTTCAGGGGGGATAGGCTCGGGGGGGGCATTCTGGGGGTGGGTGTAGGGCAGTGCTGCTTGGAGCTGGGTGGGAGACAGGATGGGCTGGGGGGTGTCCAAGTGCAGGGAGGGGGCCAGGGCCAAGGGGGTGCCTAGGCCAGGCCTGGGGGTGGTAGTCCAGGCCGAGGAGAGGGGATCCAGGCCCAGAGGTGTGTCCAGCCCCCTGCAGGAGAGGCCAGGCCCAGTGAGGGGATAGTGTCCAGATTAAAAGGGTCCCATCTCAGGGGTATCTTGGCCAGGCCCTGAGCAAAACCAGTGTCCAGACCAAGCTGGTTCCATCCTGGTGGTGTCCAGGCTGGGGTAAGGCCCATCTTGGGGATGTCAAGGCCAGGCATGTGACGGGGGTGCCCCATCCCAGGGTTGGCCAGGCCAGGTCCGGGAGGGTGTCCAGGCTAAGAAAGGTCCCAACCTGGCGTCATCAAGGCCGGGGGGGGACCCGTCCAGTGGGTACCCAGGCCAAACCCAGGGGTAGGTTGGTGTATCCCGCCCCGGGGTTACCCATGCCAGGTCCCTGGGGACAGGGGTGCGGGTGTCCCCTCCCCGGTGTTCCCGTCCCGGGGGCCGGTCCCGCGCGGGCCGGGGGCGCCGCTGGGACTCACGATAGCGCGGCCGTAGCAGGCGGCGGCCTCGGGGTACTTGCGGCCGCCGAAGAGCCGGTTCCCCTGCTCCTTGTGCTCCTGCGCGCTGTGGCTCTTCTCGGGGCTGCCACTGCCCGCGCCCCCC
>VZRN01001036.1:497491-509725 GCA_013397935.1 Dasyornis broadbenti | reverse complement strand
TTTATTTCCCGTGTTTTACAACATTTTGTAAGCCCTGCAGGCTGAATCTGATGTGATATATGTATGCCTAAAAGCAATCTCTGAAGAGGGACTTCAGCAGACTATCCCACCTGGGCTCTGGCTATTATTAGAGAAGTGGGAAAGCTGTGGCAGAAAGTGTCTCTGGGCAGGCTGCAGGCAGGAAGGGGAGAAGGGCCAGGGCAGGAGGTCTGGCCCTCTGGTTGTGCAGGTGCCTCCTGGCCTGGCACTGCCTATGGCTCTGCTCTGGCACTGCTGCTGAGCCATGGAATCTGCTACAGGGGCTGCCTTCTGGGAATCCAGCTTGTTAGTCATTCTGTTCTTCCAGCACAAGGCTATAAAACATTGTAGGTCATAACAGGCAGCTATTTATTTCTTAAGTCCTTAGGTGCCAGAGGGGAGATTTCTTTTATATATATGTATGTGTAAATAGCACTGGAATGCATTTATTAGGGATTGACTGTATTTATTTTGAACCACAATATTTGAACATCCAGATCCACAGACAAAACTCCAAGAAAGTACAATATCCATCATACTCTGAGCTCAGTTCTCTGATCATTTATCCTTGCCTGTATTGCCACCCATTGTGAGTAATTTCACTGACTTCAGTGAAACAACATGCAGTAGACAACCTTTAGCTCAGTACTATTTGTAGCTGTCCAAATTACTCCAGTACTAAGTTTAGCTCTAAAGAACAAACACATTGCTCCCAAAAAGAATAAACCCAAAATGGAAGTTGAGCAATGCACTGAAATTAGTTTCTTTCAGCATTAAAATCCCCAAGGATGATCACTATTAACTCATTAATGAAAACATCTTTTAGCTACACAAACTTGTTGCCAACTATATTATATTAGTTTAATGTGTGACCACTGAATATCAGTTGATATTAGAAAATTGCAGAGTTCATGCGAAGTCAAAATACTTTTTTTATATAAAACAGATAAGTCTTTATAAATTTATGGAATGAGGTGATTGTTATTGTTCCCATTACATTATGGAGATACTGGTCATGGTTCTGTAGTAAAGAGTCAGCTGAGGTTTGTCCAAAAAAATGGGAATTAATTCCTTGAAATTTAAATTGTCAGATCTGAGACAGATCTATAACACCTTGTTCCTGAATGAAATTCTGGCTTTTGTAAATCCAGGATGAATTGTGGTATTAATACGATGTATCTTGAAAGAATTTATAAAAATATTGAATGATTAATTAAAGTATAAGGTCTTTAAGCAAACACAGAATTGACAACAACTTGAGAGCATATTTAATATATTGTTATGCTATTACATTAGAGTGTCACTGCTTAGGATTTGCACATTAACTGCAGACAAGTAAATGTCACTCATACAGAAATTGTGTGCATAGGAATGGCATAAGGAGGAGAAACAAGATTTCATGTTGATTTACGGCAGAACATGTGATCAAAAGGATTTTGAGGAAATGAACAACTTTATGTACCTTGGCCAATGCACAGGCACACAGCAAGTGTGGGCTAGTCCCTGAGTAGGCTATATAAATAAACTGTCCCTTTCTCATGCCTGATCTGTATTCTCCTTTTCCCCATGTTTTCTGTGGTGGATTAAAGGAAGCAATATTGTAATATTCATGGAGTCTACTGACTGTGCAAAATTCTAACACAAGTGATAACCTGTTCGTACCATTTTGGATAAAATTGGTTACTTCTGGTCAATTCACTGCCTATTTTTATTTTCTGCACAGATATTTCATTTTAGATGTTGGTGTCAGTGGAAGAGTAAGTGCCTTTCAGGCCTGAGCGCAGCCCTCAGACTATTTCTACCTCTGTAATCCCTCTGCAGGCACAGAAGGCTGGCAGCCACCTGGGAGTGCTCCTGCCCCAGGAATCACCAAGGGATGAGAGACAGTGCTTACTGCCAGGGGTGGGGGCAAACAAAGGATCAGTCTGCAATTGCTTTTACACCTCATCTTGGTTTATGAAGTGCAATTTATCAATTTGCAGAACAGATGATCTAGCTTGTCTCTGCTACCAGTAAAAGGTCTACAATTAGGACTAATTTTCATATTTTACTCTTGATTCTTCTCTGCTTGGATTGAGAACTGTTTCTGTAAGCTATCCCTTCTTGTTCCTGAGACTCTCCAGCCAGTGATAGAAGGATGCAGTCAAATGTGCATGGATATAGCAGAGTTTAACCCACAGCAGAGACACACTGAATCAAATGAGCATTTTGCACAGGGCTGATATGTCTCTGGGCAGCCTGAGTTCATTACAGTTATGTAAGTTTTTTTAGAAACATAATTAAAATTGGAATTATACTCCCTCAAGTATACTGCAATATCTGACTTTGAGCTGAAGCAAGCAAAGCTTTGCTTGACCTGCTATTTCTGTCCCTTTGCTGCCATGAATTTGGCACAGCATCCCAGAGAGTGTGATCAAGACAAGCAGTGACAACGGCCTGATCTGCCCAAATGCTGAGGCAGGTTCTGACCACAGTATTTTGTCAACCTCCTCTGTAGATACCTCACAGAAGTGCACAGGCTATTAGTGGCAACACAAAGGGTTCCTCACTTCAGGAGTGAAATCAGGAATGTAGTGTGGAGTTTGAGAGAGCAGAGTTAAAGGAATCCAAAGGGAAGAGCACCTGAAATGAGTGAATTGCAGTGGTACTCTGAAGTTTAGCCATGAAAGTAATTCAGGAGCATTGCTGAATCGGATGTCTGTTTATTCATGATCACCACCACCAACCATGTATAGATGTATACATAATAGAAATAAACTTTGATTTAACTGAATACATTCAATTTGCAATGATAAAGCAGAAATAATTTCATTTTCAAGGCTGGATATTTAGGAAGTGGTATATGTCCAACAATTTCTCTTTAGTGAGAGAGAACCCACACATCAGAACTCTGATGTGGATCTGGCCTTCCTCGGGGAATTCAGATCTGGGACTAGGTCTGAGACCAGTTTCTAATTTTAATTACTGCTACCAAATTAAAAATTGCTCCCACAATGCAGATGAAATCCACATATGTAAATCAGCAGCAGCAGGACTCTTTAAAGCTTATTCAGATATAGGCTTTGTGCTGACCTCTGCACAGCATAAGCCTCTTGCTGGGCCATCTCCACAGGAATGAATTGTATCCAGAAAGCACAGCGGAAGAGCTTCAGATTAATATTCTACATCAGGCTTTTAATATTGGGTAGCATAAAGGTCAAGTAAATAGTCTAAAAATAACTAAGCATCAATGCAATGAAGACCCTGTGCAGAAGTTACCCTTTGTCTCTTTGGTGCTGATCATATAACAAACAGTTTTACCTTTTGTGATTATATTCTGAGTTGCTAAACCTAATCACTGAGGAGTTGATTTCTTGCTGTTCAATAGTGGCTCCACAAAAATTTAGTAAGTTATTTTAAACTGTTTCAGTTGGCATTTAGCCAATTTGGGTACTGTTTTAAATATTTAGACAAGCCATTCTTAAGCAGTGAGTGATGCTCTTGCACATTAATTCAGCACTGAACCCATTAACTAGCAATTCATGCAGTTTTGTATCAATATCTCAACTATTTTCAGTTAATTAGGCAACATGATTAAGATCACATGAGTTGAATTAACAGGTCAGTGCATCATGTCATTACAATTGCATCTAGGAGATAACTTGGTCTAAAAGCCATATGAAAAGAACAATTCAGACTTCCCATACCCAAGGTACCAATATTGAATGTGGTCAGCCCAGGGTTTTGTGGAAAGACTTCAGTTTAGAACTTCTATACAGAATTTCTGCTTTGAAAGGTGAATTTCTAATTGAGGCATATGGGTTTCATACATTGGTCCAAACAACCATTTGCATAAAAACTGCACAACAAAATGGCAAGACAAAATGCTTCACTTCTTACGCCATATTGGTCAATTCATATTTAGCATGAGCTTCATTTTCTTCTCCTGACTGAGGATCTGGGTGATGAATTTCAATAAAAATTAGATAGATCATTGCTCCAAGTACACCTCCCAGCAGAGGTGCAACTATAGGAACCCACCACCAATTATTACCAGCCCTGAAAGACAAAAAGAACAAGAATTAGTGTTTTGTTACTCTAGCAAACACCTTCCTGTGTATTTGTCAGTGAAGAGATCCAGTGGTGTGACGCTGTAGTGGAGACCTTTCTATTTTGTCTCACATTTCTGTAAATGGGTGACATCCCTGTCTGCCCTGCCCAGGCTGATTCTGATTGAAATGCTAGATAACAAGAACCAGGCAAGTTGATCTGTGTGCTGTACTTGCATTTTAGAAAATAAGGCCTTTTTACTGCATGTCTGTTTGGGGATAGGGGATGATTTCTCCCTTGTGAAAAACAGGTTTCACCGACTTACAATGAAATTAATTGGGACATATTTACTGCCCAGAAATCTTGACTTGTGCTGACCTGATACTGATCCCCAGATGGTCATGAATAGATTTTCAGGAGTGATCTAAGCAGATGTAAGTTAGAAAAGTGGATTATCTCATCTGCAGGAAACTCGCAAGTTCGCACCTGCAGTAAGTGTATATACGGTATTCCTCTTGACAAATGTAACAGATTAAACTGGATTTTGAGTATATTTGCCTTAAGCAATGTAATAAAGATTATCCTTGACTAGAGTGGTCAAGATTCAAATTTCATGATGTAGTATCTTATCTCTTTGTTTAAAATGTGATGTCTTTCAGTAAGAGGCAAATATTGTGCTTAGAAGTTTTATACACCTAAAACTTAACATTGTATTCACTAAGAAAGTCCAGCATTGTTGACTCCCCTGAAATGTTTACATTTGCACGATTACAAGGATTTAATTTTAAATATGTAGATTTACAAACATACTTAAAGCAAGAAGTCCACCATTGAACTGTATAAAATAAATAACAATGTCTTTATGCAGGAAAATTGGGCTGGTAGAATTGCTCTCCTTTTCCTGGAGGTCCACATTCAGACAGTAAATAACTGAGTATTGCTTTCAGAACACAGACTCTCTTAACTATACTGATGCATTAAGGTGTTTTGATTTGATAACATGCTGTATTAATTGAATATGTAAGTCTCCAGTGAAAACTCAGCTACCTCAATTTCATGCATATTGAAAATGGAGAATTTTTTTTCCTCCCAGAATTACAAAGGGACAAATTAATCTATGAGAGGAACTTTACAGAGGAAGCTACAGGGTAATCTTTACACTGTAAGGATAATTATTCAGCACTCAGTTGTATAGATTTCTGCAGAAGTGAACTTGTGGTTGTCACAATGCAAGAATAGAACTGGGAAAATATTGGTGCCCTGTTGATGATACTGTTATTGCTTTTTCAGAAATGCCTTAGATATGTATGTTTACCTTTGGAATTATTTATATTTTGCCCTGAGGATATAAAATAACTCCTACATTGTTCTACTGAGTTTATAAATCTGTTTATTGTTGAGCCCTTGAATTTCTGGAACAAGCATGGACTAAGGTTTTATTGAACTAATCAGAAGAACAAAAGCTACATCAAGTACTTGCATGTATTCTGTGTGAAGTGTGTGTACACGGGTGTGTAATGAAGGTATTTATTGGCAGATTTCTCTCAGCTTGTTCCACAAACTGGCATGTACCTTGTCAGCTCCTGCATGACCTTCTCCAAATCATGGCCTGTATTTGAGCAGCTGCTGTCAGCTGTGCTGTGGACACCCTGTGCTGAGATGCTGGGTGTAAAGCCTTTGTAGAGGGTGCTGCCAAAACTGCAGTGAGATCAGGACACAGCCGAGTTAGGAGTTTCCATGACACTCAATGCTCTGTCATTGGCACAGGAGCAAGAACTCTCTGTGACAAGCACAGATCACCCGAGGACCCTTAGTGCCCTTAGCCCCTGGCTGTAACCCAGCGCAGAGCTTTGCTGCCAGGTTAGCAGGAAAACGCCCAGCTCTGCCTCTGCCATCACCAGCTGCTCCGGGCGCTGGGCGGGCACTGCTTGTGTGGGGAGGAAGCAGCGCACGGGCCTAGCCAGCAGAACTGTGCTTAGCTCCGAGAATTCCCGGGAAACTACAGTGTCTAAGCTACGTGGACTGGGCTCATTTAAACGTGCAGATACACCTCTCACTAGCCAGCTGCTGCGGGAAAGGGAGGTGCCGCTGTTCGTGAGGTAACCCGGGCTGCAGTGCTGCACTCCAGGAAGAATGCTAAATAATTCTGAGGCCGCTTTGCCATCCGAATTCCTGTGCAGACAAGAGATGCGTCTCCTGACCTTGCCCGAAGTGCAGTTTAGTTTAGTGCTGCCGACTTGTCCCCGGTGCCGGCCGCGGAGCCTCTGGCCACGAGGTGTCAGCGTTACCGCGCCGAGCCCGCTCCGCTGCCTCTCGCTCCGCTCCCAGGAGCGAGGGAGTCCGGGACGAACCGGGGTGAGCTATCCTCAGCTACCTTCAAATGCCGGCACGAAATACTGCTCTGGAGAGCCCTTCCTCTCTCTGTCTCTCTCCTGTTGCTGTTTCACGTTCGGTTTTGCTTGTCAAAATCCAGTCTAGTCTTTGTACTCTAAGCTCTGCCTTTTTTCTCACTACAGACAAAACTTTGCTCCCTAAAACCTTTCTTATGCTTATCAGAATATTAAGCATGTGCTTAAGAAAGACTCCTGGTTTTCTAATGGGAGCCTTTAACCTAAACAAACCATTTGCATGGGCTAGGGAAACCACACCATAACTTGCGTCTTCTGGCTTGGTTTTGGGGAAAGTGCTTCTTCAGGTGTCTTTGTGCAAAGTGTAGTAACAGCAACATTTAGAAAACCCTTGCTCAAAGGCATTCCCATCCTCTGGACAATTCCATGGTCCAGCAGAAGATCTCCCCTCCAGTCTACTTGTACCCTGCCTGAGGACATGATAAAACCAGTACTTACTGGGCCTCCAAGCACAAAGAAGGGTCGAGGGGATTTCTCATCTGAGAACTAGTTGTCTCAACGTTTGGAGATTTGCTTGGGAACAGTGTAGAAAGTCTTGCTAATGTGTATGTGATCTATTCCAAAGTGAAGCTTTCCTCGTGGTCCCTGACTGTCTGAGGCAACACTTGAACACCCACTAACTTGGACAGAGAATGACTCAGTTACCTTGGGAGATGCTTCCATCCTCACTCCAAAGAACATTCAGTATCTCATTGGTATTTCCTATTGCTTGGTTTGTGCAGCACTCCCCTCATGTCACTGGGGAGGTTTCATGCTCAGGTCCCAGTTCCTGGGCATGCCTTTATTAGAGAACTTAAGCACCTGTCTCAAGGCTGTGAATTCCATTTAAATGAAGATATCCAAGGTTTATCTGCCAACTGTTGCTGCATCACTATAAGTTGTTCAAGCACAGCAGAGCATCAGGCCATTCATGATCCTAACTACAATCATACAGGCTCTTCCCATGGCTCTTCCAGCTACCTAACAGGGCTCGAGTTCTTCCTAAGTTTCACCTGGATCTGTGCAGTAAATAAATCAGAACATATTCCTGTTGTATCATTCCCCTGAACTCGGTTATAGCGGTAGCCTTTTAACTGAAGGCAGGGAAGAAGACTTTTTCCTCAATTTATACATCTCTGAAATTGTTGTAAGTTTATTCTGGCAAAAATCAGAGATCTTGTACCTCATTTTTTATGTTCACATTTTCAAATTTCTTAGCAAGGTCTTTACAATGGGACTGCATTCCCTCTCTGCATATAAATCCTCAAACTACATTAGGAAAGAGTCTGTATTGGCATAGATGTAGAGATTTCTTGTCGTTTTTTAATGTAAATGAGTATGACCATAGTTTTGGAGAGAAAGAGTTCACTGGTATTCTGTGACAAGATCACCCTACAATCAGGCTTTTAAACTCTTTCAGTAATGTAATAGCCAACATCATAATATATTACAGATTATAGAATGACACCATGGCAAATACAACAGTCAACAACCACTTGTAATTACAAAGGCATGAGAGAGGAGAATCCTGAGTGTGGGATGTCACTCTGTGTGTCCTTGTTTTTAAAAAAAAGTGCAGTCTCTTGGTGCAGTGGTAAGAGCTACTAGGGAGGAAAAGCTTGCAGGTAACCAGCCCGGTGAACTGATCTCCCACCAGTGGCTCACCACAGCTGGGTTACATCCAGCCTTGGCTCTGGCCTATGGTGTGGCTGTGTGCCTGTTTCAGCTATGCCATGCTTGGCGTTTTTGTATGACAAAAGCTTTGCTACTGCTTTCCTCTAATAAGGTGCATGATTTGTGTAAATAGAAGTAATACTGAATAAATAGAGATTATTTGTGCTTCTTGAAGCTAAAATAAAATCCCTGTTAATCAGAACTCTCCAGTGGCCTACAGTACTACTGGGGATTCCTAGTTGTAAATAACTGGAAAAACAAACTGTACAAAAATAAACCAAAAGATCTGCTTCCCGATGACAGACTACTCTTACTTAGATATCCCAGAGTGCCTCTTACACTGGATACATGTAAGCTGTGGATTTGATGTGCAACTAATTAGCTGTGCATTGGGCCAGCCAAGAGTGTGTGCGCGCACATGGGGGTTTGAGAGGGCTCTGAAATGTGGGAAAATGAAGGGAGCTTTTCCATTCACTCCTTCGCTCCCAGCCAGGAAGTCAGGCTTTTAGATTGTTGTATATTTCTGCAATAACTCAGTAGTAATAATAGGCTAAATCAATCTGATATGTGTGTTTTTTACAGCACTCAATAAATATTTCCACCTAATTCTCTCCTGATTTAATTTTTTTTTCTGAAAGCTGCGGTACACAAGAAGAAAGCACTCATATTTTCAGTGACCTCTAAAAATCTCTAATATTTTGGGAAAGGTCTGCTTGAAACAATGATTGATATTAGAGATTATGCATGTTTGATTTGCCCTAGGAGCAGGAAATCCTTTTTAAAGCCCAGTTCCTAGAGGATATCTGGCTTAAAGTGCATGAATAGCTGCTTCTGGTATGCAAAGAATTACCTGTATGTATATAAAGTATAACTTGGTACCATGTTGAATCAGGATCTTACTTTCCTAGAAACAATTTTAGCCATGAGCATTTGACTTCATCTCCAGGCATACTTACGTGAATACTTCCATCCCCCATCCTGCAACGGCTGTGAAGAGCCTTGGGCCAAGATCCCTGGCCGGGTTCATGGCACAGCCACTGTTCATTCCCAAGGAGCAAGTAAGAACAATTATAAGAAGTCCTACTGCAATTGGCTCCAGGCCCTTGGGTACACTGTTATTTCTGGTGTCAAAAAGAGCAAATATAGCCAGAAGAAGAAAAGCTGTTGATATCACCTGGACAAGGCAAGAAAAAAAAAAGTATTAAATAAATATGTGTAGATTCTTTCCAGTAATGAAAAGTGTGGCTATGGCAGCTCTGTGGATTGGAGTGGCTTAGAGCTGGTATTTAGTTTTATCCCACTATACAAATAGCAAAATTTGGAACTCAGTGCTTCTCTGCTTCACGGTAATGAGAAGTTTTGATATCTGTGCTGAACGACAAAAAGAAGAAATGTGCTGAGGACATTTGGAAAAAAAAATCTGCAACAACTGAGTGTGGAAAGAACAGAGGATTTAAAAGGCATCTCCTGTGTGAGGTCTAATGCTTTGTATCCACATTTCTTTTCCTGTCAATTTTACACTTTTATTCACTCAATTTTTGGTAGTTCTGCTGCTATAGCAATGCAATTGGTTCCATTGATATAGACATGTTTAATGTGACTGTAGTTTATGCTGATAAATTAGAATAGATACTTGTCTCTTTATCCAGGTATTGCATAACATCAGAAGAAAAAGTGAAATCTGCAAAGTCAAAACCAAGCAGCTAAAATTAGGAAGTACCCAAATTAGGGTATAACTGTAACATGAACTCTGTACTGTATATGCTAATTGAGTTGATGAAGGAAATTTTCTTCAATGCAAGTACAGCTCTGCTTAAATCAAATACTTTGTCAGTGTTGATTTTGCTAATAATTAACTTGATGGGAAAACAGACAAAAGCTTCAGCGATGTCAAAATGTTCAATTTGAATACTGATTCGAAGAAGTTTAAGTTTGAGGGTTTTAAAACTTATTTTTCGCTTTTTTTTAAGTTTGTTTTAAAGCATACATGGATAAAAAAGATCTTTGGGTAAAATGTGTTGACTGATCCAAAGATCAGAACTGTCTTTCTTACAAAACTTCAAAATAACGTTTAGATTTTTTTGAAGCCAGATTGCACAATCTTTTATGTAACGAATTCCTGTGTTCAGGCCATCCCTTGTTATTCATACCTTACTTATGCAGTATTTATTTCATGTATTCCTGAAGAAGATGGGTAAGTTGATTAGAAGTAGATACAAGATAATGGAACTTCATTTTTCCGCTGTTACATAAGTGGGATTAAAGGATACAGATTAGAAATGAAGCTGAGATTTTTTCAGATTCAGTCATTTGAAAAAGAAATACTACCAATGTATTTGCAAAAGGAAAGTTAGAGAGTAGGCTTGTGGAAGCAGAAAAGTCAGTTGTTCAGGGTGTGTTAAACTGTCTGCTTAAGCATTACATAAGGAATAATAGGTCCACAAAATGGACTGGATTTTGATGTAAATGGACACGACTCAACTGAGATTTATGGAGAAACATTGATTTATGCTGAGGAAAACCTCTTATATATATTGCTTTAAAGACATGTTGAGTGCAACAATTAAGATGATGTATGTGAAAAGAACAACTTGAAATTATTTTGCTTGTAAAATGTTACTAAGATGTAACCCCCTGCAAACAGCATTGCATTCTCATTGTATTATACATGGGGATGTCTGGCCGAAATGGTGAGATTTGCGAAGAAGTTTAGATCTGTGTGGGTTTTTGCTGCTTGGTTTTACAAGTCTTTTTATGTTTAGTTTGTAGAATGAAGACAGCAAGTACACTTACTTGATCTGCAAATCCATTTATGAGGGACAGATGGGGAGCTGGATATGTTGCAAAGATTTGTGCTGTAGCGTTAGGTCCTGTGACTTCCAGTTTTCCATCGCTATACTCCATAAAGGCATCTATAGAAAACAGCCAGTAACTTCTTGCACTTTTCCATAAACTTTTCTAGGTTTTCTAGGACTAGGATATATATGATAGGTCTGTGCACTTCGCATTCTCAACTGAAACTGACCTTTAAGGTCCCTTCCAACGCAAACCGTTCTTTGAATCTCTGATGTTTTTTTTCTGGGTACACCATTATTGCGTTTGAGGTGATGTACTCATCATATCCTCCTGTCTCATCTCTCCTCCTGTGCCTTGAAGTACTCATTTTATGTATCACAGTTTTCCCCTGCTCATTGCTCCAAACTCAGTGCCAAGGAGCATTTTCAGATTCTGAATACAGATGTGATACTCTGAAAGAGGTGCTGCATTTGTCACGATGACCCAAGAAATGCATAGCACCCTGTTTGTGCAGTTGTGAATTCCCAGACACCAGGAATTACTGCTATTCCATTTGTCAGTTGTGCAAGTTTAGAAATAGGAAGATATTAAGAAGAAGCACTCAAATCATCATAGACAGACATGAGTAAAAAATCGAATCCATTATTTTATTAGTGGATCTGGTGATGAGATGATACTTGTAAATAAAGAAATAGCTCCCCATCTCCCATGGAAGTCATGGGGAGGGTGGTAAGCGCCTCCTGAATTTAGAAGACAAATCTATTTCTCCTTGTTTCTGTTTGTTCTAGCTTTGCTTAAAGCCATAACATGGGTGCAAAGAATTTTAGTTGTTGTTTAGTTGTTTACTTTGATGAGGCTCTTAATTGGAGTGTCAGATAATTTTGTGGCATTTAACTCTTATGGGGAAAAAACAGATGAGCTCTTATGTCTGTTTTTCTACTAGTGAGTTTTCAGTGGACCTCAATGAGTACATGACAATCCTTGCAGGAAGGAAAAAGTACACAGGAGGTTTGGGAATTAATAAGAGCAAGAGGAGGACAAAGTACTTGAGCAAAGACAGGGATCTGAGAAAATCCTGCACTCCTGAATATCAGGAAGATGTCCCTAACCTAGCCCTCAGTTTCCTATTTTGGCTCCCCATCCTACTGCTGCCCTTTTGGTAGAATGAAGTGACTCCCCTCTCTACCCCATGTACCTGTTGACACACTGTTGCATCCTGGCCACAGCCCTAATTCTGGCTGTCAGCCTTGAGGAGGACTTAAATGCAGGCAGACATCCTGTTCTAGAATTCCAGTTTCCAAATTCTAACACTAAGCTCAAGGAAAAAAAA
>VZRN01001036.1:471826-497475 GCA_013397935.1 Dasyornis broadbenti | reverse complement strand
AAACAACTGCCCCCCAAACAAACAAACAAACCCAAAAAAACATCAAGCCCAAAACAGTTCTCATGTTTCCTAAAGATTTACCTCTTCAGGATTACTGTGGGTACTGAGTACTGACCTGACATACAAGAGGTATTTCCATTTTTATTCTTACTCTGTTGCACCTAGACCTAGCACTGCCTGCAGACATAATGCCCATAGCAGAGAGATGTTGGAGGTGAAGGGCTGGGCCAGTAGCAGCAGAGCTTTAGAGTAGGGGATTGAAGCAACTGATCTCACTGAATGGATTCAGTCAGTCAGTCTGTTAGAGCTTTTTCCTTTTGTGGCACACTGTGTAAAAAAACCCCATGTCTCAAGGATAGGGGTAATTTTTTTCTTTTTCCCTGTCGAATATGTGACCCCTTTATCACTGTACCTGGAGTTCATTGCCTTGGAGAGCCACCTCTCTAGGGTGGTCTGAGGTTTGGTCAGGAGGGACTTGATCTCATATCCTGTACCCTCAATGAACGATGTTGGTGATTCTTGCCTACAGGCACTTGTAGCAGGTCTTTAATGTTTCTAATTTGCTTGGAAGATGGATAGCCCTATATCCTGACTATTAAGCAATTTAAAATCCTTACCGAGAAATACATGATCTCAGATTTCCCATGAATAATTTTTCTAAATATCAGAACATTTCCTGGAGTATTAAGTGTTTCAGTAAATTTGTAGGATACCTGGAATGTTCAAGCCATTGTTTTTCCCTTAAAACTCTTTATGCTTCTTCCTTTTTTCTTTATGGCTTTAGCTTCAGTCCTGCCATTAGCCCTGTGTGAACAAGAGTCCTCTGCCTGCTTGACATTCATTGAAAAATTGGGGCCTCAGAGACTGCCTGACCTCTAGTTTGTCCTGTGAACATGTCTAAGGTGTACTCACCGTAATAAATCCCAAAGACAGCCGCTGCTCCAACGAATGCTCCCAGGAGTTGTGCTAATATGTAAATTGGTAATTTGGTCCATTTTAATCTTCTAGTCACGCACATGGCTAATGAAACAGCTGGGTTTATGTGACCACCTGAAAAATAAATCACAAATTAAGTCATGTGGATGACTCAGATACATGAGAATAGGTGAAGGATTTGTAAAAATGTGGGCACTTTTGAACACAAGACTAGTACATGCTTTTCTAGATGTTACTTTGCAGTTAAATGCTGACTGCAATTAAACTAAAACAAGTTGGATGAAATCAGAGGAGGGAGGGTGAAAGCCACCAAGATCCATCTTTACTCTTGATCTTTGTGGACTGTGTATTTATCACACTGCTGTCCTGTGGTATGTAACCTACAGACAACTTTTCTAGAGAAAACTAAATCTGCCTCTTTGGTTGTGATGGGAGGGTCCCTTATTCAGCACATATTCTCTCTCCTCGAGGCCTTTGGCTTCTTAATTTCAGGGGAGGACTGAGGCAGCAGAACATTCCTTCAGTCTCACATGCACATACTATGATTAAGGACTGTTACTGGCCTGAGCATATATCTCAAGGCAGTTCTGGAGTGCCCTGGATTTAAGTCATGTTTGTGTCCCTGTCTTCAGGCTGGGGTTACTTGGGAACTCACTTTTCATGGAGACGAAATAAAATAATGTTAGGGCTGTCCAGCTTCATGTTGGGTGTTGGTGTACTATACCTAGATGGGATCTGGGGGCAGCAGTGCATAGTTCTTCACCATGTTTTCAGCTAGTTCTTGTGCTTTGCAGAAAGGTCCATGAAAAGGAAACTGATAAAGTAGCTGTGCTGAAACAGAGTTCAGTTTCCTGTGGAACTTCCTTCCTTTTTATTCAGGAGTAGCTACACCTGAAGTCATGCGTGAAAAAGATTTCAGAAATGTTAGACTTCTTTGTGACAATTTTAATTTCTAAAATATATTTATTATGTCACATGGTAGCTCTTCCCTCAACATCTTTTGCCAACAAAAAAAACGGTTGCATGCTCTTGGAAAATTTCATTGTTTTCAGATATGTGGTTGCTACTTAAGAAATACAAATTGCCAAATAAATGAACAGATGAAAGGGTACTTCATTGTAATAAATATTGCAACCCCCAAATTTTGCAAGGACATAGGATCTTTTGCTTATCCTCCAGGTAAAGTCTCATTTCAGTCTGTATGTATATTAGAAAAAAATGGCCTTTGTCTATGGTAAAATAATGAAAGAGCATGTCCTTTATCTGTCAAAGGTTAGAGATGGAGAAAGGGCCTCTATGTACAGTTTCTGTGTTTGTTTAGACTTCAGGTCAGTGAGTCATTATCTTATGAAATCCAGGCACCTTTGATACATAATGAACTGACAAACACAGATAACAAGCTGGATAAAACCTTCTTTGTAGCATTTCCAAAACTCTGACCTAGTAGCACTGGTCTTGAATTAAATGTTGAATTCCTCACTGTGTTTCAAAATTTTCAGCACAGAGCAAATAGATAGATGGCACTAATTTAACAGCCCTTCATGTGAATTTTGATAAATTGTTGTCTTGTCTTTTCTTCCTTACTCTGTCTAGAATTAATAATTTTCTTTTCTTTCAACACCTGATTTTGTTCCCCATCTGTATATAATACAGGGTGACTATGATGGCCAGGACAAGTCATAATAATATTACAGATGGCTGATTAACATTAACTCTGGAAAGGAAAAGTCTAATTGAACGGTCTCATGCTGACATAGGGGAGTTATAAGATTCTTGGTTCCTGTGCCACTGGTGAAAAAAAACCAAACCCTCCACTTTGGACAGTGTGTTCCCCATTCTTGCATAGTTGCAGTGATCACAGCCATGAGTTTGAAATGCTAAGTTGAAAAAAATAGTGGTAAATTATCTAGGTATTGAAGAAAACTGGATGGAGGAAAATTAAAAAGGGGAATTTTCCTAAATAAATAAAGCTAAAATTTACTAAGCCTGCAGACTATATTTTGTTACCATTAATTTAGAATTAAAAAGAAAACTGATGCAAAATACTTTAGCAGTACTTAAACGTGAGGCTTTGGCCCAAGAGCCTCAGAAATTGCTAACAAATTCTACATAGAAACTTGTATTCTGAAGTGTCCGCTAGAAATCGTGTTGGGAAATAATAGCCTGTTGAAATATCTGTTCCTATTCCTTCACATAGAAAATGCACTGCATGCAGAATCCTTTGTCATGGGAAAAACACAGGAAGCACAATACTGCAACATCTGCAACTGCTCTGCCCTGCTGGGATTGAACTCTAATTTTCTACATAATGATGGAGATGAATTTATTTGCACTTAAAGGTGCAAATAAAAGACAGGTCTTCACAGGTTTGTTTTCATGATACTGTATTAGAAGAGTTTACCTGCCTACATGTAAACCAAGAGCTGTAGTTTAAAGTTGTTCAGATAATAGGAATGTGCTGCTGAATTAATTTGGTGTGATATTAAGGAACAGATCTGGTCTGTGTCAATGACAGTGACAAGACTGCCTGTTTTGTAGAACCTGGAGTACTTTCTACTGTGAACCTGTCTAATGGAAACCTAGTGCACGATGCCTCTGTAAAAGAATTCGTAAAAGAGAAGAGAAATGGCCATAGTAATTTCTGCTAGAGCAACTATTTATAATACCTTACTTATATATAGAGAAATTTGTCCAGACCAACTTTACCCTCTTTATGATGGGTAAGAAATGTTGCCGTGAGGCCTGGAGTACAAGGGCACCATTTGCTTTAAAGGCCAATATAAACCCTGCATACAACACGAAGTATTGTGTATTTTCATGCACAACGTTGTGTTGTTACAACCCATCATTTTCTATTTTGAAGCAAGAATTTAAATGTTAAAAGTAGTTATGCTAATGTTTCTGATCTTAGTTTGGCCAAATTGTGGAATGGTGGAAATAGGAGACAAAGCAGTATCCAACATGGCACTTGTGGACATTGCTTAGCCCAGCTAGGACTAAAGAGAGATTCCTGACCAACACCTGTTGAGGAAGTGTTACAGCAGAAATAATGGGGAAAGGACAGTACATTGACAGTGTATCATTGAATGTATCTCTGGTACTGAATCTTTCTGCTGTTTCTGCTTTCTGTGATCTGCTGCTTCTGTGAATAATCAAACAGACGGGGCAGACTTGTGTTGCCTGTCACAGGACATGAAGAAATAAATTGCGCTCTGTAAGGTGATTCCTGTTCATTACACCCATTAGTGGGTCATTCTACTTTCGGTGTAGCTGGTCACCATTTTATCTGGTGACTGCCGGATGGTTCTTCATGGTTATTTCTTTAAATGCAATGCCTGTGCTGTCCAGGATCATCTCTACTGACAGAATTTTCAAAGCAACACCAAGCAGATTTCTGGTTTGCACAGAACACTTTCCATAAAAGCCAGAGGTCTGCTAAGGTTTGCACACTGTAGTTGAGATCAGAGTTTGGTGGGAGATTTTTTCAAACACAAAGAATAGAAGGAAATACGAACACACAAGATTTACTAGCAAAACTCTGGAGAGGACTCTGCTGCAATGGTGCTAACTGTTGCTATATTCATGATTATACATGAATTGGAAGCCATTTAATAAAGGAGCCTTAACACTGTAGCAATAAATGCTATATATGAAAAAAAGTCACTTACCAGAAACGCCCCCAGACACATACACTGCTATGGTGACTGCCATGGCAAATCCCACCGACACCGTCATGGGCCCTCCATGCTGTCCCCGGCTGAGGACAGACTGTCCCACACACCCACATCCAAGAGCCTGCATTTTGAAAGAGAAGTGTAAAATCACGAGTGTGTCTGTCAAATGTTATTGGTTGTGACTTCTGCTGCTGTCCCGGTATAGCTGAAAATGTTATTGAATACTGAAACAATACTAGAATTTGTCATGTGTGCCATTGTTGCCTTTACTGCAATGCACATTTGCTTTTTATTTTCCTCGTCTCTGTCGTAAGGAAGAATGTCTGCTAATGAGGACCTCTCTCCACACAGAAAACAGTTCTCAAGCACAATGGTGGGATACAGATCAGAACTTGGAGCCTAAACAAGATCTCACAGCCTCTACAACAAAACTCTGTGTTAATTCTGTGTGGTAAGTTTTCAGTTCTAGATTGTTGTTATAAGCAATGAAAAATTTACTTAAAAGTTATGGAAGATAGTTCAAAAAGCTTTTAACGTTTAGTGCTGAAACTCTGGATTGAGACAATTTCTTGGTGATTACAGGGTGTTATTGTTATGCTGATTTTATATCACATGTTGCTCTAGCAAAATATTTCACTGGCTCTGCAGTTTGAAATATTAACTGAAGTGGGGATACCTGAATAATTCACATTGAAGAATTCTAAAAGGATTTAAACTAGTTTCAGGTTTTTGTTGGTTCCTGTCAGAATAAAGTCCAGCAACACATTTAAATATTTGCTTAAGATGATGTTTATTCAGTTCAAAAGCTTCTGTTTAGCTTCAAGTATATGTTTAGGTCCTATTAGTGTTGATAGGAAAGATATTCAAAGGTACAAAAGCATTTTAGTTTGAGATAGACTAGCTGATCCATTTCTATGTCTTTGAAAATATGCTTTTTAAATATATGCCTATGTGCTCTGCTGAACAAGGACCCAACACCCTATGAAAGCTCTCAAATAATATCTGTAGTCTGTAAACTTTTGCTTCTCTGCATCTGCAAGTGATGTGAATCATACCATTTCTGGGATGTGACTAGATTTATCTTGAGCAACCTTAATTGCTTATTTTCAGTTGCAAGGCAGTTGAATTCAGAAACTGCAAAGTAATGGGAAAATCTCTCTTGCCTCAGAAATAGATTGTACCAAAAAGATTTGGTGATTGAGGTTTAACGAGCAAGTCCTACTAGAATAGATGCAATTTAAACAGGCAAATTCATACTTTTGTTTCCATTATTTCCCCAAGGGTTTTAGCTAATACCAAAATGGGACAGAAAAGCTCTCAATAAAATTACATTCTTAACCAGCTTTGTAAAGCAGACGGCGTTTCTGTTATAAGTGCCCCGAGACTGTGCCATATATCCAGGTGCAGTTCTTGCCTTGAGGTCATAATCATGTAAGCAAACAAAACATTGTCTGGTGCCAGAGTGTTACAGCTCTGGTTACGTAAGGGTAGGGTGGTGTTAGATAGCCGCAGTTTATTGGACTGTATAATTAAAAGCTCCAGGACACAGTGCAAGCTGCAGTCAGCTGCTGTGCAATGGATGACACACGCTTGCGTTAGCCATGCTCTCACTGCTCTATCATACACCTAGCAATGCACATGATCAGCACAAATGCACATACAGATAGCAAACCAAAATAAAATACACTGGAGTTGTTCACAGCTGAAATTGCATGGTTTTTTTAAAACTTCATATGAGACAATTCATAATGCTTTTATATGTTTATTACGGAAAGAATGGGTATGCTGGAATTCATTATATTTAAGATTAAGAATCTAGAGGAGGTGGAAGTCGCACACTGTAGTCATCAGTTTTCAGATTTCTCAAAGGGAGTATTCCTTTTCCCAGAAACTGCACCAAGCAAGATTTTGTGAAAGAGACGTCTCAGATGAGGTGCAAGGTCAGTAGGCTGCTCTGGGCCCCTACACACACTGGGGTGCAGGTTGAATTCAGGCAACCAGCTCAATCTACAAGTATAGTGTGCACTTGTGTTCTGAAATGGTGTAGGCAAAGCTTTGCAGATTCAAAGAAAAGGCCTTTCTTTTGAAAACATTACCCCTTTCTGTAAGGATGATGAAAAAAGAGAACAGGAGTAGAGGAGATGGCTATAGAAAAGGATAGGGGATGGCAACAACATCTGTGTCTATCAACTACAAATTCACAAGAGAAGGGAAGCAAATAACAGAGGGAGGCTGTGGCCTCTTTTCCTTGATTACCAGAGCTGAGGAGAGTCATAGAGAAACAGCTGTGTAGTCCTCCTGTGTAGTAGCTTCTGCTCTGCATGTCTTAGGGAGATACACAACTACAGATGCTCATTTCTGTGCTAACCAGTCTCAGAAAACTCTGCAGAGAAGACATACAAGGCAGCTGGAACACAGCTGCAGTCGGTGGACCTGCTCACGTACAACGACTGAACATTGCTGCAGGCACAGTCAGAGTGTGCCCATCCAGGGATGGGAAAACTGGGAACTGAGCCTGCAAATCTGAGCCGTGTCACTGTAATACTTTCTCCATTTACTGATCTTTAAAGAAGGAGAGAAAAAAGTTGCCTCATACCTACTGTAGCTAGGCTGGCACAACTGGAAACTATCACCTAATCATGTAATTACATGAACAGCAATTTAATACCTTGTAAGTCTTTGCTTGACTGAGTTAAGACCAACTCGATCATCAGGTTGTAACCAAATATTCTAGGATTTTAGGCCAAGCTCAGCCATCAGTTACACCCACAAAACTTTTGATTGAAGCACATGGAGTTAATGGGAGTTTAATTTACAGTAAAATATAGCCAGATCTCTTTATCCTATCTTGTTTATCTTATGTTAACAGGTTTTCCTCTTAGCAGTTGTCTATAGCCTGATCTGCTTAAATTTACTGGAGTAGTTTCAGCACCGACTTCTTTTTGTTCATAAAGTCATTAGATTACAGTCATAAAGAACATGTTTGGGTGTGGAATAGCTCTCTGAACCTTCCCTGCCAAAAAAACTTGCTTCATAGCCCATTAGATCCTTCTCTTGGATAACACGGCTAATGTTAGGAAAGGGAAACAACTGGCCTTCAATTAGCCTGGAAGCTTCCAGGACTTTCTGTATCCCACTCATCAGAGAGACTAAAGATCATTTTGCCTCCATCTTCCTATTTTCAGGATTTTTCCAAATGCTTGTCATAGCATTTTTCAGTGTAAATAGGATTTCTGCAAGATCTATTCCTCTACATGGCCAGTAAAGCTTTAGACATCTCAAAGCAGAAGAACTTCTGAGTTTGAGGCATGCTAAATTCATTGTGTCTTTCTAAGGGAGTGTGTTTTAGAGCTCCTTTTCATTTCCACCCCCTTCATTTACAAAACAAGTCTGCAAGTCTGCTTAAGAATTTACGGATTGAATTTCATAATAAGATGTTTTATAATATTAGAAACTCTTTCCACACAGAGATGTATTTTTGTTGTGTTTGTGTATTACGTAGGATCTTAATTCAGACAGGGCTCCTAAGTGTTCTTTCAATAGGAACAGTAATGCTAAAAGCAACAAAACCAGAGACGTTAGCTCTTCTAAAGTTCAGGGCATTAGCTCTGCAAGAATTCAACTTACAGGAAACTCTTTTCAGGAAAGACCAATCCTCATCATTTAATGTTTAATATCTGCTATATTCTGTTTAATCAGAGAATATTTAAGCTATTAAAGGTGAGATAAAAATACAGCTTACCATTCAAGTAATTTTTAAATACTTTAAACGCACATGGCTCTTATTTTATCATTAATGAAATGTTTTGGTGGGGTGGGAAGGATTTCTGTATGTTACAATTTAATCAAGCTTAGAGCAATAAAAAATCACTATGTCCGTTCTGATGATCTCCTGGGAAACAACCAGTATTCTCTTGGGTTCAGATGGATTTTTATTTTTTTTCAGACTTGCTATCTAATAAATAAGGGCTGAAAAAAACCCCAAACCCTTATCATTTAGTTAATGAAATAGTATAGACATAAGCCTTAAAATTGTTGCAATTTTGAAACCATTTTCTAGTGACAGAAAGCATTACTACTTGGAGACATGAATGTAAATTTAATAAAGCTTTGGATGAAATGTGTATATAAAGCTTTTTAAAACATATAAATATCAAGTTCAAATTGCTTTGTGGGAAAAAATAGTGAAAATATTGAGGGACAGACTATGCTGTACTATATAAACTGATGCTTTTAAATTTTTATTACTGCTTTTGCATATGAAATAGGAGACAAATAAAAGTTTGAAATCACCTAGAGAGAATGCAAAAGTCTGCATTTTCTCATATTTTATTATGATCAATATTGCAGTCTTCATCCTGAAATGCTAAATGCTTTTCTTTCCTGAATTATAGAAGGCAATTGGCTTGAGTGAGTTTCTTCAGTGAAGACTATTTTTATTTCCTTACTAATTTTTAGAAATTCAGGAGAGAAAGAAAATGAAATGTGATATTCAGACACAAACTCTCAGGAGTGAAACAATGCCTGTTGTATCAGGCCTAGAAAGAAAAGGCTAGGCAAAGGAACAAAATCTTATCTATCTGCCTTGAAGAGAAAAAGAACCTATTTAGGTGCTGCTTTGCTCCCACCTTACTCATTTATTCTTGAGTTGAGATATGTTTCTTTGCTTCCAACTGAAAAGCTTTAAATCTTTCTAAACTCCTAAAATACATTTAGTTTCTGTACCAGCTGTCAGGGAATTGTAGCATTGAGAAAGCGTGCAAGAGTGGGCATTGCAGATTCTGAGAAAGGAGGTTTTCTGACCTCTCCTTGGAGTGTAAGAGTACATGTGCCTGTTCTTTTCCTCTTTCCTTTGGGTGCAGAAACAGGGTGGCTGGATCTTTGCTGTGTCCTCATGGTTAGAGGTACATGGTTAGAGGTACATGGTTAGGAGTAATTAAAGCCTAAGCTGTTTTCTGTTGAAAAAAAAAGAAAGCTGAATGCTTTCAATAGTAAAGAAACCTGTGAGGAATGGGTTAGAGGAACTGAGTCACATTTGCCTTTAAACCAGACCGTGGATTGGAGAGCTCCTTACAATTCACTTTCAACTGGAATGGTTTATTAAACTGTTGAGATTGCAAAGATATAAACTCACTGCATAGCACAAATGACATTTATTATCTTTTATTCTGTTCTCCAACTGTTTATGACAGTTTTAAAAAGTTATTATTTTTATTACCTTTCTTTTATTTGGTGAAACTTTTGAAAAAACACCTTGTAAATTTGTGTCTGTAAAATGTAAATTCAAGTTTTGCACTCACAGTTGCATGTTGGAAAGATGCGAGTCTTCCATAAGGCTCAGGCAGAGGTGCCTACACTTCTTCCTAGAGATGTAAACTTTCTGGGAAAAAGGGTATCTAAAGAAAAGGGTTTTGGAAAATTAAGTTTGACCTACTGGAACCTCTTGGTTAAACAATGAGAGCTGAATTACGTGCTGGGGCTGACATTGCAGAAATGAAGATAATTTCCTTCAAAGCTTTCATGTAACACAACACCTGAGTCACCTAAAAGTTTGAAATGTCATATACAGGGAAACTTAAGTTTTATTTGAAAAGAAAATATTTCCTATGGATTTTCAGAATTATTTGCTGTAACAAATATTTTGGGGTAAAAGAACAATTAGGTGACCTTTCTTTCAATTTTTTTTTTACACTCCTAAATATTCAGCTGACTTAAAGAATGACTTCTAAAATAGAAGGGCTGTCTAGCAAATAAATTGATTTTGATAATAGTAAAACTATAGAAATAACACCAGTATGCTAGAACACCTCCTTAACCTCAGCACAACAAGGGTCTTCGTTACCACTTTGTTTTCTGATTGCAATGCTAGTTTCACACAGTTTCAAAAAGAGAGTTTGTGTATCTTCACCAGAATCTTTAGCAAAATTTAATGCCATCAGAATATATGCAACTATAACATTAGATTCATGAGTGACATCTATTATTTATTGGTTATGCTATATTATTGCTGCTAGAGACCCAAATCTATGGATCTCTGACATAAGAGCTGCTTTTCAAAGTGCAAACACTGCTAAGGCTCATGGTATTTGTAGCATTATGTAATATTTAAAAAGCTGAGTGATATATCAAAATACCAATTATAAATAAATTTTAATAACCTCTTATATAGCTTTGACAAATTTAAGATCACTAAGAGGTAATTACGCAAAATTCTGCAGTCCAGGAAATTCATTGCTGATGGCAAACAAGGCAGCTGTTAGAAGGTAGCACTATTTAATTTTCTACCTTAAACAAAATTTGCTGTAATTTCATCCTATACAAAAAGAAAAGAGTCTCCCTTCTACAAAAATTTAGAACATGGAACTTATCTTCGTTTAAAATTTCTAAGTAGTGGTTCTGTGTGAAGTGTTAAACACTTATTTAAGGAGCAAAGGATCAAAAGCTACATTTGCTTTCATGTAATAGCATCATGTAATGAGAATTGTAATGCATGTTTAGAATAGGGGATGTGTGTTACCTACAACATTGTAGTTAACATACACTGGAATATAGGGCCACAGAAAAATAGATACAGAAAAGTTGTTTAAATTTTAATCTTCTGGACTGAGCAAATCCATCTAATGTCAATCTTAAAGAGTTTTCTGATGAGACTCAACTCTGCAACAGAGCAGGAGTGATAGCTTGCATAATGAAGTTGTCAGAATATAAAAAAAAGACTAAAATATTTTGATTATAAATAGCATTCCTCACTAGCTGGACTATTTCAGGGGTGTCATGTATTCAGTTCATATTTGTGCCCTGCATCCTCTAAGCACACACAAATATTTGCTTTGATGGGAGTTGTAAGAGACTCCCTATGTCCAGTTGGAGATCAGGCTTATAGGAATATATACGTTAGGAGCGTATATACTCGCTACTTGTATTTATATGCTAAGTGGAAGCCTGTGTTTTGTCTCAGCAAGGGAGTGTATGCTGTTCTGGCCTCAGGAGATCCTGGCTCCTGTGCAGCTCCTTTCTGGGAAACTGTTCAGTAAGATGCTCTTGAGAGTGAAAATGAAACACAAACTCTGTTAGGTGAGCAGTAGCTGTTAAAGGAAGCCACATGGCCCATTTGGCATCTCTTTTTGGAACTGTTTCAATTCAGATATACTTAATGGCGTAAGTCAAAGTAAATCCCATTTTGGTTGAGAACAATGCAGTCAAGTTCCAAAGAGGAAATATGGAGAGAAGCATGATTAAAAGCAGAGGGGCAGTTGGATAGGTGAGTTCCAGCCAGACTCACTAAAAAGCCACATAAACCATCTATCTGATGCAACATGCCTTCCTGATTCTTTTGTGCTGGCACACAGATGTTGTCCCTCAGAGTAACTCACAGGAACCCCAAGAGGAAATGTACTGAAACAGGAGACATGATGGAGAACAAAAAGCTCCCTAGAGAGCTCTTCTTCAATGGAGACCTTCGGGGCAGTCCCAGCTGCAGAAGGCTGAGACTGTCTGAGGCTGGGAAATGTGTGTTTGCAGTGGCTCTCAGCCACCATGTGCAAATGGGACGGTGTTCTCCCACCTCTGGATACTCCCAGGCCCCTAGAGTTCAGTGTTTCTTACTGAAATTGGGTGCTCTGCTAAGCAGAGAGTGGGCCTCACATGGGCTGGGTCTGTATTATCACGTTGTGTAAGGTAAGCACCTGAGAACCTGACTGTGGATCTCTCAGCAGGGATTACTTATTTGGAGCATCTCCAGTCTGATCCACTGCACTGAGCATCCATTCATGGTCAGCACATTTCCTGTGAGTCTGGAGCTCACCTTCTACTTTATTTTCACCAAGAAAAGATTTTGTCTGCGTGCTCTGACACCATGCTGCAAGGCAAGCTGCAGCATGTTAAGTAGGGATGACCAGGAGATGTTATCCAAACCGTGTGCCCAGTGCCTTTCTCAAGGCTTGTTGTCTCAAATCTCTCCAGCATTGCAGGCTGCACCCTTTGCACCCCGAGGTGAAGGCTGGGATCTTGTCTGATGAGTGATTTCACTTTCTAGATTTCCTGTTTGGAAAGCAATGTTGCAAAGCCGAGAGTTACCAAAGATGTTAGTCTAGGCTTCTATTAATATGTGGCCTGTGATGTTATTCTCTATCAAAAATAGAAATAAGTGATTTGGAGGGACAGAATTTTACCCAGCTAACTCCCAGCAGTGGGTCCCAGATTTAGGTGTGGTCAGTTAGCACTGGCTTCCAGACAGAGCCTGTGGGTAATAGAAAGGCTGTCTCAGCCTTGCTCCCTGACACAGGTGCTCTCCACAGGCTCTAAACCCCACCACAGTGACCCGAAATGGTTTTCAGCAAACACGTGAATCTGCTGTGCTGTAGGCTGTGAACTCTTCTCTCACTTTTTAACAGCATTAGCACAGAGCTTTCTTCCACCGTCCTGTTACTGTCACTTCTTTTGCATATATGGTGTCTGTTTTACAAGGATTTCTGTCCTCTGACTTACCAGGGTGCACCTTTCATTAGCTCAAATTTAAATCAAGGGTTTAAAGTACTTACTAGCTGACAAAGCTTAAAAGCAATAGCCATAAATAACAGCAGAAAAGGCAGTTTCTGCAAAATAGACACTTTGCACTTCTGCTAACTTGTGCAGTCTAAACACAAGTTGAGGTATCCAAGCACTGAGAAAGTTGCAGTTCAATGCAGGTGAGGCTCTTTCTGCTTTAAACCAAAGCTGAAACTAAAGAGGGTAAGAGAAATGAGAAACTCAGATTACAAAAAAAAATTCTGTACCTTCATTTTCTATTACATTCATATGGTGAATATACTAGAAAATGGGATCTGGGTTTGCATTTCCTTCTAGCCTTGTGCAGCAGGACATTAAATAATAGCATTTGCTGTCTAATCTGCACTTTAATATGTTTTCTTCTCTTGCTTAATTTTATTAATGGAAAGAGGAGGGAGGAGGATCTTGTGGTAAGGACAGAATGCTGGAAGTCAGGTGATGTGGGTTATGTTCAGAGTTTTGCCACAGGCTTCCTGTGCAGGCTGCTGTAATCAGGTTTGCTAATACACAAAATGAAGATAATGACATTTCCCCTCCTTACCAGGGTGTTGTGACACTTAATTCATTAATGTTTGTAAAGTGCTCTGTGCTCCTTGCTTCTAAATGTGCTCCTTACTGTAATAATGTCTTATGGATGGTATTAAATTTGAGAATAATGTTATTTTAGTGCTGGCACACTTCAGCTGGCTGAAGTGTAGTAAAGACCATAATTTCCATTTTTTTATGAGCTACTGGAATTTTTAGATGACTTACTTGAAATTTAGCTAATATAGTTACATTAATAAAACCTACTATGCCAGTACTATGCCTGCTGCTTTTTTTTTTTTTTTGTCCTTTTCACTATGATGAAATATTTAGCAATAAGCAAGACTGCCTTGTTCAGACGAAAAGGAGAAAGAAACAAAGAGTTTGGCATAAACACTTTAGCTGCTTGACTTCTAACTCTGCTCAGCCTGTTCTCTCCCCTGGTGAGTCACAGTCCCAGTGCAAAATGCAAAGAAAAACTAAGCAAGAAATTAAGTAAAAAACCCCCCAAAACCTGGGGTTATAAAAATGGGGAATTTTGGTATTTATCTAAGTTGTAGCAGTACTATAAGACCAAGAAATATATGTATAATTTATGTAGTACAGTTAAAAACAAAACAAAAAAATTGTTAACTTACAACATCTCCGAAGGTTTGGCAATGCAACTCCCAATAAATTCACTACAAATCACACAGCTAAATTCCCATATTGCACAGGAAAACAACTCAGCGAAAATCTTCTAAATGTTCAGTACAATATCTTTGTTAATGTAAACAGAACTTGTGCGTAAAATAAACTGCTGAGTTTTCAAAAAACAAGAGAATATTAACAACATTCATTGTGCATAGCTGGATTTTTCAGAACGCATTTGTTCACTGAAATCCGCTCCTAGATGAAATCTAATGCTGATCAGACAATTGTAATACATAAAACAATCTCATTTTTATAGGCAGTGATAATTACATGGGGTGAAGAAAGGAATTACAAACTTACCGTCATAGGAGCAATTCATTCAAGCTGTGCATGGTCAGGCTGTAACCTCGCTGCTGGCACAGTACAAGAAAAATGTACATGTCCCCTTACAAGCACTGTCCAACATTAGATTAGTAGGAAGAAAGGAAAGCAGCTGACACTTACTATCAGTATAAAAGTTCCCAGGAACTCTGAGAGGGCTTCTTTAACCAAGCTGTTCTTCAAGGAAAATTTCTCCTTTAAACTCCTTTTGCTTTTCCGGCTCATTTTGGCTTCCTCTATTGCTCTGGTGCCCTAGTTACAAGTACACACAAAATTTGTTCTGTATTCGTCCCTGCTTCAGCTGAACTTTGACACTTTTACTTAAACATTGAAATATGAGATTTCATCTTGTACAGCCAGTGAAATCATCTGACTGCAGGCATTGACAGAACCAACTCAACATGCCCTAACAATTCATCATGGGTTTGTCATTCTATGCCTTCTCTGAGTACGCTTCTATTTATATTGGTTAGATAATACCACTAAGTTCCCAATCAGATTTCTTCGTTATTCTTACAGAATGGATTAATCATTACCTTTTCTGTGTTACTTTTTTTTTTTTAAAAAATCCTGATAAGGATGAATCAAGTGTTGTTTCTATCATCCTGGTCAAAAAGAAAGGCAAAAAGATAAACCACAAAGTAAGGAACCAAAATATAGTTGCAAATTTCTCTCTGACCTAGATTGGGATTTAAACCATGCTACTATTGCCTGTCAAAGAATTTTTCAAGGAGAGGTTGTAAAGAGAGCGAATGCTTGGGAGAATGCTGTGCTGTACCCTGCACACAAAAGCCCTTAACTTCTGAGCCATTTCAGTGGCTAATGAGGAATCTTACCTTGGTGGCGTGTGTTGAATTTGCATATTCACTCACAATACTCTATTTGGACTAAATGTCTTGCTCTCTAGTGAACTTCCCTGTTTACAAAAGAGCAACGAGGCAGAATAAATTAGGAACATTTAATGAAATCTGCTTCGGTCCAGTGGCTCTCTACAAGGCAGTACAGGGAAGTGAAGCACTGATATATACATCTCCTATATGTTTAGCTTAAAAGTGCATGGGTGCTTTAATATGGAGCATTATAATATTATTTTCCACGGTCTTAAAATTTCAAGTTGCTGAGTATCTCAAAGAACTGGGCCGCCTAGAGAAAAAGTATTACACTTTTATCTCTTCAGCATCTTGAAGAGTTTTATCAGATATGATACAGGCTTGACACTGTCTGGTTGATTTACAAGTATTTTCTGTCGTTTGACTTGACACCAGAACCTTGGCCAAGTTCAGGTAGATTATTTTGGCGTGTATTGTAGCTGCTCAGTGCCTTGATTTGTATCTGTCCTAAAGAGGGCAGAGCCTTACTGGATTAGGGAAATGTGCCACTTCTGTTAATCCCATCAGTGTTCTTCCTTGCCTCCAGCTCAGACCTGATGTGAGTTCCCCGCAGCAGTAGTCACCTTACTGTTGGAAAATATACCAGTTAGAAATATTTTTTATATAACTTTAGTCAGGGATTTTGTTCACCTTTGCCCCAGGGGAAAGGAATTTTAAGTTTCTTTTCAAAGGACTGTTTCATCACTCAAGGCATGATGAAACTCATCTTGTCAGACTGGGAGTAGCACAGAAGATGCCCAAAAGATAATGACCATCAACTCCCAACGCCACCCCTAGCATGGTCAGAGACACCTGGTCTGGGAAAAGAGAGATAAGAATGAGGACCTAATTAGCATCAGAGGCAAAGAAATCCGTATCCAATAGGAAACCGAATACTAAGAACTGCGCAACTTGGGACCAATGAACATTGAACCAATGAATTTCTACAGGTTTTTACTGTATAAAGTTTGTGGAAAATCTAGTAAAATTCACATGACATGGAATGATTTTTCTCTGCACATCCAGGCAATGTGTGGATGAAATTATTTCTGTTGCACATCCTGGCCAGAATAAAGTAATGTCTTGATTCTCTAACACTAAAAATGTTGTTGGAGGGTTTTTTTGTTTTTCCCACAATTCTGGTGACAATTTTGGCAACCGCAGATGGGACAGTGCTTTTGGCACTCTATGGATTCTGGGATTGTGAAAGCCTCCAAATGTGCGTGGAAAATATTATCTGGGGAGATCTCACGTTCCTGGAGTCTGGTGAGTTCAAAGCAAGATCCCTGGTTTGTTTGTTTTTTTTTTTTCTACGAACTCATCACTTCGGGGTTAATATAAGGTTGATGGTATAATTGGATAACGAAAAGAAATCACTAGTGATGGTATAATTGGCTATCCTCTATTCAATACATGTGTAAAGTAATATAAGTAAGTATTGAAGTGGGGTTGAGTGTTATTGTGCTTATAATAGTGATTTTGAGTGTTGGCACCTGGTTAAAATGCAAGTGCATGGTGAATTCAAAACTCTTTGGTGTACATAAGGATTTGGGGTTTTTTTGGTGCAATAGCTAAAACAAGGTGTTTGCTGTAGGGATTTGGGTTCCTTTTGTTGGAACCCTCAGAAACTTGATTTGGTATAAGGGGTATGGCAATCTTGCAATTGACTGGGTAAATTATGAGTGTGTTGTGGGATGAATCCTCCCTGAAAGTTCCCTTTTGCATGGAGTTACCTCTTTGCGTGGTTTTTGGTGGAAAGCCAGAATTGGCAAGTTAGAGTCCTGAAGCCAATTCTGCAAGATATACTGTGAGTTTGTTTCTTGTTTTGTGGGGTTCAAGTGCTGTCTGTGTTGTTTTATGGGGTTCAAGTCCCTGAGGGATTCAAGTCCTCTCTGTGCTGTTTTGTGGGGTTCAAGTCCTCTCTGTGCTGCCTTGGCGCAGTCTCTCCCCCTGCGCCTTGCAAGGTTTGATACTTGCAGTGCATTTTGTGGCCACTGCCTTGGGGAAATCGGTCCCCCATGCTTTGGAGAAAAGCAGGTTTGATACCTGTGTTGAAGTTTGCAGCCACTCTCTGGGGGAAGTTTTGATCCCCTGTGCTTTGGAAAAAGCAGGTTCCGATACCTGCATTGAATTTTGCAGCTGCTCTCTCATGGAAGTTTTGTTTGGAAAACCAGGTTCTGGTACTTGCATTAAATTCTGCAGCTGCTCTCGGGGAAGTTTTGTTCCCTGTGCCTTTGGAAAAGCAGGTTTTGAGACCTGCAGGGTGTAGTGTGCTTCCCAAGGAGTTGGTCTCCTTCTGTATGAGGTTCCAGTCCTCTTTGGTCTCAACTGTGAGCGCTTTGAATTTATTTTCTTTTGGAAGGTATGTATGTGCGGGCATGCAAATTGCCTGTGTGTCTGTTTGAGTTTTGCCGGCCCATAAAATCAGTGTGGGGATGCCCATGAGATAAAAGTAGTTTGCTGAAAGAGTGTTGAAGTCCACAGCTAAAAGAATTATTTGCCTTGCTAAAGACCCAGATATTTGGTGGGCTGAGTGTGAGCAACTTTTCTAAAATAAGTTGTCATCAGGAAACACTTCAAGAGAAATTGATAAATTAACCAGTAACTAAGTGCTGGAGCTGTGCAGTGTTTCTACCAAGGGATTAAAATTCTCAGCTTCTCAAATGCTAGTGCCAGTTGGTTGTTTTCTGCTGAACCTGATTCCAATGTCAGCAAAACAGAACATAGGAAATGTACCAGTGATCTGCTGGTGCTTCAAGAGAGTCCTTCAAAGGTGATCATGGGAACGACAAAACTGTCAGTGTGACTTCTATGCCAGGAAAATGAGACGAACTGCTGTAAAAAGTAAAATCAATAGACACACAAATAAAGCTGATGCTCTGTAGAAGCGTCAAATGGATTCTGTTAACAGAGGTTATGCCTCACAAATCTATTGGCATCCTTTAAAGACATCAAAAAGCACATTGATATGATTTTCATGCTTGAATGTGGGATCAGTGTAACCTTAGATTGCAAGACTAAGCCTCTTCAGACCCCTACCCCCAAGGCAGTCTGGACTGAACTATTTCTTCTCTTCACCTGGATTTACGCAGAGCAGGAATTCACATGATGTATATAACCTAACCATTTTTATAGTAATCTTCACTCCTATAGAAATAGCAAAGTAGAGAATAATGCACATAGCTCCCACAGTTTAAATCCCATGGGTAACAGTATATAGTGTACTGAATTTTTAATAGCACATTATTCAGAGAATCACATAAATTGTTATTACTGATGTAATAAAACCTAAACCAACACAGCTGGAGAGACCAAGGCTGTAAATACACCATATATTTTTTGTATTGTAATAATACAGGCCAAATTATTTTAAAGTCTGCTGATTTTAGTTGAATTAGACAAACCCTGAATGTGTACCTCTAATTCAGGTCCCTGGTCAAATGCCTTTGCCTAATTTATATCTCAATTTTCATACAGAAACTGCTGCATGGTACGTAAAGGGCATTCTCTGTTTTACGAATTGGTTCTCTGGCTGGGGAAGTCAAAGAAAAAATTCAGGTGAGGAAGATCTGAACACACTGTAATTCAGCATTCTAAGGTTTTTAGTACATACACCCTCTATTTCTTTAGTTCTTGTATTTTCTGATCACCCCTCTGTCTCTGCTGCAGTCCCTGGCGAAGAAGTGCTCAAGAAATAGTTGAAGTGTGCAGCTCAGGTTTAGCTAAGCCCACCTTGGAGGAGAGGCACAGCACACCAGGGGACCCCTTGAGAATTCTTTCTACTCTGTGATCTCAGTGTCCAGATAAAACCTTTCTGTCCGGATCATGAATGTGAGATCAAACCCACACCACGTGTACTTTAAACTTTTTGCCCATAATGTGTAAGGCCTGACATGTATATGTCTGCTGTTGCTGACACTGATTTCAGGGAGAACTAAACTGGACTTTGTCTAAAGCAGGAGCCAAGATTTTGCTTTGTTCTTGACTGACTGGGCACACCATTAGGCTTCAGTGCATAACTCTGTCACTCCATATACATATGTTATATATAGTTTTGTAACTGATGATAGTAAATTTTAAAGCTTGTTGTACGGCCGTGTCTGTGGGTAACACAGGCCCTGCCTGAGAGTTTCTGAGCCAGTTTAATCTCTGGATAACCGTGCTGGCACAGAGGGGCACAGATAACATTCCACTGCAGAGGGCCCCGTGACAGGGCTGTCAGTGCTGGCACACATGGAAGTGTCAGGGCAATGCTGCACAGATGGTTACGTGCACCACTGTTATCAGCTGCACTGGGCTGTGCTGCCTCCTCAGTGCGCTGGGAATGGCTCTAGGACGAGCTGATCTGCTAGGTTATGGTATGGGTAAGTCTTACTTTCTGAAAGTATCCAGAAAAAGACTGTTTCAGTATAAAAAGAATTTTGCTTTTAAAGCATAGATCGATTTAGTACAGACAAATGCTTTGTTTTAGCCAATTCCCTGCTCTTTCTTTCTGCATATTCCCTTCTCTCAAATAGTTTTGCTATTAAAAACAAAAGACATCTTTGTAAATATATTAATGCAGCATGAAGAAAACCTCCAAGTATATCCAGTGGACTTTGCAGGGATCTAAACCCTGTGTTTTCTTAACCTGAATGGGATACATTATCAAAACCTTTCATTTTTCTACAGGGCACAGGTTCCCTGTAGCAATCCTGAGACTTATTAAGGCTACTTGTGGGGTTGTGAAGAGAAGGAGATCTGAGCCTACCTAACTGATTAAAGGAATGTAACATGAAAGCCAAAGGTAATGATAGATTTGACTCTACTGACACACAAAAGCAAAGTTGTGTGTTTGGCAAATAGATGGAGCTAACTAGGACAGTTGATTCATGGTTTTAAAACCTAATTTCCATTGGGAAAGTGACAGTGTTTCCTGTATCTGACTCATCAACCCACCTACTTTCACCTGTCTCCCACTCTACTTGGCCCTCCAAGGATGCCATCCAGAGGGTCACAATCTCACCCTCTGTTGGAGAATGGCATTCTGTAAGAGCTGCTCTTCCTGGTGCTTTGTCCCCTCTCTCCCACAACAAGAGCATTTGTTTGTTCCGCCTCCATGTTCCACTCATCCCTCATCCTTTAGTTGGTGAGTTGCCAGTCTGCCTGTTTTTCATTCTTTTAATTCCCTTTCGTTCAGAATTATTCACATTTGATTGTTTAAATTCTCTGGCTTTCCAGAAACAAGTTTTGCTTCTGGGATTCCTTTTATGCATTAAATATTTAGACTGTAGATGACAAATTTGTTCAGGCTCCTGTGTAAGAATATTAGATTGCCAGGCCAAATTCCTTTGAAACTCCACAATCAGGACTTTTTAGTTAAAAAAAAAAAAGGTATTCTGAGGTTCATAGTTGATCCTTTATGGGGTGTACTTTGGAGCAGACCCAGCAGCAATCTTTTGTTACTTCTGCATGGTATCTGTGTTCATTAAGGTAATGAAGCTATTAATTGAATATGTAAGTTCAGGTAATTAAATACAAGACTTATTTCTTTAGTTTAAAGGGTAATAATAAAAAAATTAAACTTGCAAACTAGATCACACATTTGGTGATGATGAATGTGAGCTGGAAAGTGCAATATTCCAATATGAATTAGTTAATTGCATCCATTCATTAGGTGATATACATTAGCAGAAGGTCAATCCATTTGAGGCTTGATGTGTTTTACAAATAATAAATTCCAACAGGTAAATTGAAGAGAAATTCAAAACAGAAAGTTTTTTTATATATTTAAATTCATAATAAAATCCCTACACCCAAGAGCACTTTCTCTGTAAGTTCACAGTTACCAGCACATGCTCTTCGCAGCGCTCCCGAGGTCACTCTGTCCAGTGAGGGACAGGTGACGTTTCAGCTGCTGGCTTAAACTAGAATGCTAATTTTTGAAACTGACCCAGTTATAAAGTGAGTCAAATATTGAGCTTTCCCAAGCATTTTCTGCTTTATCAATCTCAGTGAATTATTTGTAGCCTGTTTAAATCCTTAAATTTGCATTTCAATTTTGGACTAAATTTAACATAAATTTACCAACAACTGGTAAATTTACTAACTGTATCAGGATCCCTGTTGCTTGAACAAATTATTCTGCCCTTTAGGCCTCTTCCTTTTGCAAATTTTGTATATTTACCATCTGTTAATTTGCTAGCAATTAACAGTTCTACTGAGTATAAAATGGCCAATATCACAGGTAAGAAAACTGATCTGTTTGACTAACTTTACTAAAAATGATCCATTTGAATAATTTTTAGTAGAAAAAAATGTTAAATCAAGTTTTCTTCATTAGCCATTTGCAAATTTTCAGTAATAAAATGGTTGTTCTTGATATCAGCATTTTTTAAATGTTAAAGGTAATGTAGAAATAAAGACAGTAAGAGTAGGTTTTATTCTGTTTATTTAGAACTTTAGATATATCCAGACTCAAACAATTAATAATAAGATTTATAACATTAAAACAACTGATTCCCAGAGATACTTGAAAAAATTCTGAAGTATTATTTTAGAGGTTTCTCACAGTATCGAGGGTGTTGCTTCACAGATCATATTGCTTAGGTGTATAACAATACCTTTTGACTTTATATGTATAAAATAGCTTTGTCTGGAGCAAGGACTGCCACCATCCTGCCCACAGCTCAAGGGCCATAATTCTTAAAGAGATTTCAAACAGTGAGCCTCTTTCAATGGTCAGGCATAGGGACATTTAGAGAATTGATTCAATTAACCTAGAGGAAAAAAGTGCTATAATGTGTGATTTATGTTTGCAGATAAATTAAAATACAAGTATCTCCTGAAGAGCATTTGCTGCCCTCATGGTCAGTAATGAAAATAGCAGGCAATTAAAATAGAACACCTGAGGTTGAAGCTTTAATGTATATATCAGAAAATGAAGTTCAGATTTCCTAAGTGGAAGTCTGAGCTGAAAAATAACTTAGGGGAAGTTTTTATTCGATCCTCATTTTTCTTCTGAAAGTAATTTATAAAGCACACAAGAAATAGGAATAGACATTTACTGAAGCAGAAGGCAAAGGGTACAGAGGAGTGGGATCTCTCAATCAATACTGAATTTGTATGAGGAACCAGGAATATCCTTGCTAAATGGTAGTGGAACAGCTGAGAGAAAAAGTTATATATAAAAGAACTTATGGGTCATATTGAAATAATTTTGGGGTAGATTTTGCAGTTGGTCTTTAAAGGAATCATTGGAAGTGTCTGATAGAGTGTTGTGACTCAGTTCCTTCCTGTGTGTGACAGTGCTTAGAGTCTGGAGCTCACTCAGGAGCATAAGAAATATTCCTGGACTAGAAGCAGTGAGAACGAAGAGCTCTTGCTTGGAATCTTGTTGGAGTTGCTGCATCCCATGCCCATTTCAGTGGTGTATCCATATGTACTTTGGTACAGCTAATCTGCCCAAAAGAGGTTTTTGAGATACAAAGAGTTTTACCCCATCCTCTGGTTTTATGACTTCCTTTAGACAACAGGCACACAGTAGTGCAGAGCAGAAAAATACCAGTTACTCTGACTGAGAAACCCAGGAATGCCTTAATTACATTTGTATTGTCATCAACATTGCAACTTTGTCTTTTGCACCCTGTCTGGCTACCACAGGTCTTGTTCCCACCAGATGGTGTTTGTATAAGCCAGGTCTATATCTTTATCTATAAATAATACCAGCTGCTGGGAGTGGGTGGAGAAATTGAGGCTTCTAAGTGTAACAAAGGTATATCTTCATATTATACATTCAGGTTGCTCTAAATATATATAAAAAAACCAAAAACCCTCCAGGAATGATTTTGATGTTGACTGTATAATAGCCTAAATTCTAACACTGAAGCAAGAAACAAAGTCACTTAGTTTTAGTTCGTTTTATGGACAAACATTTCATCACAAGTGTGAAGACTTTGTCATTGCATTCTGAAACAGAACATATTTGTTTCTTGATTTACTGTCTAAGTAGAAGTTTAATTAAAACCCATTCAAGTGAGAGAAGATAAGCCAGTCTGACTTAATTGGCAGTTGATTTAGTTTTGCAAATTGACCAAAAAAAAAAAAAAAAAAACCAACCAAAAAAAAAAACCAAACCAGAAACTACAGCACTGCAATAAGCGGTTTCTCTGCTCTATAGAGATGTTCAGGGGACTGTTGGGCTGAACCTGGAGTATTGTTTCTGTTCTTTATTTTCTTTCTTTTGGACTCACTTTTTCTTTCACAAATTAATTAGTTTCCTTCTGCATTCTTGTTTTTACTGAGTTATTGTCATGATGTCCAAGGCAATCACTTCCACAGTAAATTAAATATTGAACATTTACTTGCGTGATTTGAAGCCATGACTTGATTTACTGTAGCCCGTGTGGTGCTGAACCGTGGAAGCAGTTCCCCCAGGCTGGGTCCAGCAGTGTCCCCAGTATCCCTACAGACTTAATTCTTCACTCTGCTTGGCAGAGCTGCTCTTGTCCTTGGTGGGAGCCCACCTTGGCCTGGGCACCAAGGGCTGAGGCATCGGTGTCTTCCCAGGTGGTGGAAGAGGAACTCCAGTTGGTCCCTCGCTGTCTAGAAGAGCAACAGGACACATGTGCCGTGTCTCCTGGGGAGCCCTCCAAGGGTGGCTGCAGAGCAGGAATGGTAAGTGCAGTGCCATTCTCCATTTGGGAATGCCAGCAAGCTGTTGGTCTGAAGGCCTCCAAGGGCTTTTGCAAACTGAATTGTTTTTTAGATGTAAGAGGAATGTGGTTTGTACAAGTAGTTGATGAAGGTCACTTAAGCAGCTCCAGATTATGTGGGTTTGAGCTGCATCTCCACATGTCCACTGGAATCCTTTCTCACCAAAATCTCCTGAATTTTATTGATTTAATAATGAAACTGTCATACAGTTTCCTCATTCCTGAAACTTGTTTAAATGCATTCTTTTTTCAAAGGAGTACATCCCTACTCTGATTTATTTTAAAATGGCTTTTAGAAGGTGTCATCCTTGTGATGAAGTGTTAGGTCTGTGTTGCCAGTGTGCCATTAAAAATTGGATTTCTGACGTTTAAATGTCTCACTCATCCCAAGTGTCACAGTTTGACAGCTCTGCATGTCACATTACAGCAGAGTATTATGAATCCATTTCCTCTGTCAGGTCAAAAAAAAAAAAAAAAGACTGAAAATGAGAGAAAGCAAAATCTGCAGTCTCCTTCATTAGTGAGATGGAAATTTACAGAAATATACATGTTAACCCTGAAATGACTTAACTGGCACTCTGTACGTTGTGCTGCCTGTCTGTGCAGAAGCAACCTTTGTCCCATGCTCCTGTACAAACACTAAGAGAATGCTGGGACAATCTTTTCAATTGTCTGCAAACTTGTCAAACATGGAGTGAGGAATATAAGGGGAATCAACAAACAAATATTGTAACAAAATCATAACATGGCCAGATCTCATTGTTTATTCTTGACTGTGTCAACGAAAAGGTCATGTGGTGTTTTTCGTATTGCTTTGTTTTCCCAGCTTTAGACAGCTGTAGCTTTGGTGATTGGGTTAAAAATGTTGGGTGTTTGCATCAGTAAGCAGAACTTCACTGATTTTGCCTAAAGTAATGAAACTGGCCTGGGCTTTCTATGTTTTCTGCCTAGAAGGTTTGACTAGGCAAAGAGTAGGGCTTTGACAATAAAATTTTCTGATGCCTGACAGTTCAGTCAAGGTACCAGCTCCAGCCATCTGCTGTTCCATCTAGCAAGGTAGGCCAAGTGTACCCAGCACATGCTCTTCTTGCTGCCCGCCAGCTGAGTTTGAGATGGTGAGTCGTGGATCTGGCTCCGTTTAACCGCTGCCTTCCCACTAACCCAGTACTGGGCTGAACGGCATTGCCCAGCCTCTTCTTCTCTTGCATTACGTGGCCTCCCGCTAAGAGGGCCGCCCAAAAGATAATAGCTGGGATCAGGTGGCTGTTGCTTGAACAAATTGTTCTGCCCTTTATGCCTCTTCCTTTCGCAAAGAACTCTGGAGAACAGAGCGAGCGGCCGCGGGGCCTGCCCCGGCCGCAGGGCGCTGCTCCCCTGTGCGCTCTGTGCGG
>VZRN01001036.1:428556-471433 GCA_013397935.1 Dasyornis broadbenti | reverse complement strand
CGCAGCCGCCCGCCCGGGGCCGCGCTGCCAGGTGGTGCCGCCGGCGGGGCACGGTGCTTCGGCCACCCCCGGCCCCACAGGGCTTCCCCAGTGCAGCCCGGTCTCTCTCCGTACGCCGCTACCCCCGCCGCGGCTGGAGCTGCCCAGGCTCTCCGCGGGATGCCCCGGGCGGGGCCGGAGCCGGGACTGGCCTCTCCCGGCCGTGGCGCCTCCCCGCCGGCCCCCGCCCGGCACCGAGGAGCCGGAGGGGGAACACGACGGTGCCGGTGACCCCGCTCCCCGCCGCCGTTCCCCCGTGCCGCTTCTCGGGAGGCAGGCAGCGACCCGCGCCCGGGGGCTCGGTTCTCCCGCGGGGTGACGGGAGTCCCCGGGTCGGGACGGGACGGGACGGGACAGGGTGCGGGGCCGGGGGGACCCGGGGAGGCTGCGCCGCAGTGAGCGGGGCTGTGCCGCTCTCGCCCTAGGTAGGATGGACCTAACCCCCCTGCTTCTGCCCCCATGTCCAATAAGAAGAGACCCGGCTTGACACCTGCCTATATACAGAGGAGGAGAGCAACATCTTCAGCGCTGGGCTTTGGAGAGGGGGGGGGACCAACCCAAAACACAACACAGCATCAGGGCAGAGCGGGGGGCTCGGTGGTATTATAAACCCCCCCCCCAAGACTATGACTTCCAGTAAAATTGAGATGCCCGGGGAGGTGAAGGCAGACCCTGCAGCTCTGATGGCATCTCTGCATCTGCTGCCTTCTCCCACTCTCAACCTTGAAATCAAATACACCAAGGTAAGTTGTGTTCGTTTGTTCTGGCAGAGAAATTCATGGTTTTCTCTCCAGAGGAGGGATTTTGCTTAAAATCAGTTTCATTCTGCCCTACCCAACCTGAGTGTAGAGATTAAAAAAAAATTCAACTGCTAAAAGACTGCCTTAAATTAGTAATAAAACCCCCCAGATTTGTAGCCCTGTAATCATCTGAAAAAACACAGGATAATAGAAAAGCAAATTAGATCTGCTGGGACTGGCTTTGCCACTTCTCTTTAAATGTACAGTTTTCTACAGAGCTGTTGGGGTTTATTTTCAGTGCAAAATCAGTAGTTCTCGAATATGTTTTGGTTGCTTTTGATGTGCTTCAGAAGACATTAGTATACATACCTGTGTATCTCAATCAGAAAATAAATATTTTCTTTCTTGAATTACCCCATGTGCCCAAGGGACTCTTTTACAATTCTTGGAGGACTCTTAATACTACCAGGTTGTTACAACACTGGAACAAGTCTCTACTAACTTCCGTGATTCTTGAATACACCCTTGAACAATATTGCGAGAGGGCATGTTTTTCCTACTAACCTTTAAGACTAATTTTCATAAAGAAAGGGTTAAGAATAAACCCTTTGGGTCAATGTAGAATAATCTGCAGGTTTTCTGTGGTGTCTTAAGAGACTAAATTGGTTTTGTCAATTAAAATGGGCTTTAAGAGCAGTCATTTGTTTGTAAATGCATTTTGAATTTTTCAATTTGTTTATATCTTTTTAATCTTTGCATCTTTAGTATCTTTAAAGAATGTTTTAATTTCTGTTGGAGAGGTTTCAAATCTATTGTATAAACAAATTACAATGTGTCAGACTTTGTTTCTAATTACCAAGTAACTTAATAGGAAAATAAGCACATCAGCACTGGAAAAAGGTGATAACATTTTTATCTACTGGAAATACAACTTCAGGAGCTTTAAAGCTGATAGGAGACTCATTTTGGCCGATGTAGTGTAATTTTTTCCTCCATATCATCACTTTAAAAGCTTTTCATCTTTTCTCTTTTTTTAGTGGGTGCCAAAACTAATTTGTCTTCTAATTTGTTACAGCAATTCCTTGTTCTAGAAGAATGTTTCAGAGGAAAGTCAACTATTTTAAATTTCCTTACATTTTAATGCAAACTGCAATATGCAAATTTAAAAATGCATATGGTTTCTTGCTCATAATTTCTTTTAAAATAGTTGAAATAAGTGAGGAATGCAGTTATTGGATGCTGTTTAGTGCTACACCTCGGGAGCAATCATACTGCGCAAATAGTATTTGGCATGAATTTTGTTCATTGCTGGTTTCAGTGTGAGCTGTGCTTCAGGAGTGTTTGGTGGGAAATACTTGAGAGTAGTATCACAGCCAGTTTGCATCATAAGTGTACTTGCAATTCTCTGTTCTAAAACTGGAGAATTGGTTCTAAAAATCTTTGAAAAATACAGCAGTCATCAGCAATCCTAGCTTTCTTTCTGTGAGAATATATAGTGATTTTTAATAAATCAATACATAGTGCCATCATCTCTGATCTACAATGTTATACATTTTATACTAATAAAACAATTAAAAGGAAGTTATTTCATTTCAATATTAAGTCAAAAACAACGGCAACATGTTTCTTCTAAGCTTGAGTTTGAGGTATCAGGTAACTCCTGGTTGCTTTTGAGAAAAATTTGGTTTAGAACAGGTATCAAATGTTTCACTTGGCATATCCCCTGTCTCTGTTTTTCTGTCTGTCTCGCTCTTTCCTCCTTTTTCTTTTTCTCTGCAGGAAATTCAAGTGATTTATAGATAATTGGAGTCTTCAGCTTGGAGTTTTGTCTTGGGCAGGACTTTTATCCAGGATCCACTTTCCCACCTATTACAAAGAAAAACAATCAAAAATGAAATAATGGATTGTAACTTGATTCTTTCTTTTGGGGGAGTGGTCACTTCATGTCCTAAATGACAAACAACTTCCATAAACAATAAATAACATTAGACTAAAGCACTTTGGCAACGAAAAGAAAGAAAACAACAACCCCAGACCTTGTAAAATCAGACATCTGTAAGCATTCCTAGCAGTCTCTCTTCTGCTTGTTAGCTGGGAATTTTAAATACACAACTAGGACACCGAATTCATGAACTCTTTATTACAGCTGTCTATGAATGTGAAACCATAACCATTTGGGAGTTAATTCTTTATGAAAAACAGAGGTATCTGTGAACATTTAAACTTAGTGAAAAAATTTTAAATGTATTTTGCCAATTAAATTCTATTTCTGTAATTTTAAAGTTGGTAAATAGACAGGCACTTTAGGGTAGAATATGTTAAAATTCCAGGATTCCCTAAGTGAGTTATGTTAAAGATTTGTAATATGTACTGGGAAAAAGAAATTTTTTCATTAATCTTTTAATAACTGCATTACCCTTGGGGTTGCTATGAAAGCTCCTTCCAACTACATAGATGAAACAAGTATCACCTGTGTAATTCTCATTTATTTGATTATTTAGCAGAATTATTGAAACTTGGGAAATATTACTCTGGTAGTTTATTGAAATGAGCAGAAAACTGTATGTGAAGTCTTTGTGATCTGTACACCTGACAAAGCACCCAGAAGCAATGTAGGTTTGGATAGGTCAGAAAAAAATATGATTTAGTGATAAAAATTACCTGATGCCATGGTTTTATGTAAGATGTGCAGCAGTAGCTATTGGAACTTCAGTATTGGAAGTCAGCCTGTGCTGCTTTAAAAAAACCAGTCATTAGGAATATTCTTCCCAGTTTTTTAATACCTTGGCACAGTCTGTGAAAAATAAAGTGTTGTAGATGTGTGTAATAAGAACTGGTGAGCAGGATGTGAACCAGACGTGCAGGTGAGTGTTCAAGCACACAGGGTTAAGGTTTTTTTGTGTGGCTGGCAAGTACTAGAACTGCTGCATTCAGGACTATCTCTCGTTTCACTGTGATGACTCCTTGACTCTTTTTTAATATTAACATTTGGGGAGGGATTGCATCTGCAGAACTGAGCATCTTGGGATATTGCATCGAATTAGGTTGCTCCACAGCCCTGTGGAACAGCAAGCCTTCCTCAGGCTTGTCAGGAGCGTGCTGGCAGTGCTATTCTCCATATGTAAGGGGGCATGTAGGTAGGAAGGGGGTCCAGCCCTCCCCCTGGGAACAAGTCACGCTTCTACAAAAGTCAACTTTGTGCCAGAAACTCTCCCAGAATGGGCTGCTCCAGAAATATCAGATGTGTGAGAGAAGCATGATGTCTGCTAAGGACATGTCATTAGCATGTTTAGTATAGGAAGCACAGCCCAGAGAACCTGACAGCGTCTGAGAGTGGTCAGAGGGTTTGCACGGTTATACTGATGCCTCTCTCTTTTATGCTTTTACAAAACTCCATTTTTCCTCCTGAGACTGTCTCCAAAGTATCTGAGAGTGGATATGGAATCAGCCAAGTGGATTGAGCCCTTTGCAGCATTTCCCTCCTGCTGTCTCCGTTTGAGGGGCTAAAGATGTTTCTGCAGGATGTGGCTGTGTATGCCTTTGTTACGGCATAATCGTATCTACTTTACAAAGTATTTTCTTTGGTTGTAGTAAGTCATGTTGACTCTCCAAAGGACAGCTTGGTATAGAATGAGGACCCTAGGGCTCTGTCCTGTCCCAGCTCAGTCACTAGTTCAGGTAGTTGAGTGAATAAATATTCTCAGTTTGCATCGTATTGGGCACACTTATCCAGATGGATGTTTTAAATTTTGTTTTTGCTTGCCAACTGATTTAAGTCTGAGCAAGAGCTGAACAACTTTAGCATAAGGAAAAGCTGAAGAATTGTGGTTTTGAGAGCTTTATATAAAGAGGTGCCCTAAAGGGATGAAGTTACAGCGCAGTGGCAGTGAGGAGGTACATGAAACAGCTCTGTATTAACAGCCTATGATTTAGCTGACAACCGTATTTTCTTTGTCCTGTATAAAAGAGTTTGCCTCTACCGTTACACCACAGGCTAAAATCTGTCCGGTTTCTACACACAGTCCAGGTAAACTGCCTAGCACTGCAACAGAAAGCTGTGTACAGGGGTTTGTATGAAGTGTAGGCATACTGCTTCGGGGTAGACAAAAGGTAACAAATACATCTCAAATTGTCATATGATAAGCATCTGGGTTTGAAGTATTTTATTGATAGGTTTCAGTATTTTCATTCCCGTTGCACTTCCTTGGCATTACCCTTTGCATTAAAATTTCCAGCACATGTTCTCCAGATCAAATTCTAGACTGTCATTATGCTAGGAGGCAGGAAATCTATTTAGATTAATATGCAAATAAAATCTTTGTTATTTTTCAAACAGAAGACATGCTTTTGCAAAACTCAGGTAAGTGATGAATGCATGCACTTTGCCATCTATCTTTCCCTGAATGAGCTACTTTAGTGCCTTTTGAAGTCAGATCCACTGAGTGATGCCTGAAAAAAACAGCTTGGCTTTTGGGTCATCTAGGTGAGCACAGTCCTGTTGCAAAAGATGGGCTACAGAAAATTAGAGATGTTTGCATGAAGAGTAGACAAATAGAATAGCTACTTTTCCCCTTTGTGGAGCCCTTCAGCGTCCGATGCTGACACTGGGGATGCCGCTCTGTATCATCACATATGATGTTGTAGTGGATATACACGATGCAGATTTACTGTTGTTTAAATCTGCAGTTTGAATTCTCTTCTAGTGTATTCATACCTTCTGTTTAGTATTACAATCCATCCACGCAGATAGCAATTGAAAAATATTTATGCGCTCCTTTCCAATTAGCAGCCTGAATATGGGATTATTCTTTGCTCCCAAACCTTTACGGTCTTTTGCACAAACCCAGTTTACCGAAGTTTTGCATGAAGGAACAAGAAACAACCAAGTATCCAGTCCCTGCCTTTGCATATTCCAGTACAGCCACTACAGCCATGAGCTTAAAACCAGAAACCACCGGGCTGAGCTGGCCCCAGCTAGAGAACTGCTGCAGACTGCTGTGTTACTGAGGGGTAACTATGGTAGCAGTGACCTCTTACTGTGCTGAATCTGCAGAGAAAGGCGGGATCTTTAGGGAAAATGCACCCTGGTTTAATGCATCAAGCTTTACAATAATATATTGCTGGGTCTGTCTAGTTGGTAAGGTTAGATGATGCACTGAAGGATGAGAGCTACGCAGTCAGAGCTTTCTTCATTGCAAAAATTGTTTAACATTTCAGGTATTGAAATGCAAAAGATCCATGTATTTATTTGTATACCAAAACCAGCAGGTCGGTAATAATCAGAGCACTTGCATGAGTTGAAAGGCAGACAAATTCATAGCCCTGCTCTGAAGCAAACAGAACAGAAACTTGAATATGGATCCCTAATTTTTGAGGTCCAAATTTTGCCAACTTTGGAAAGAGTTTCACATTATCTGCTGTTGGATAATTCACTTTTAAGTATTTATGAGGTCTCAGAGACATCAACTTGATAGCCCAGTAGGCAGGACACTCATGAAGGAAAAGTAGGAGTCAGGTCTTTGCTCCAAGAATGCCCATGATGTTGAACAGAGCAAGGATTAACACACACCCTCTCACACTCTCACTCTTTCATTCTGACAAAGGAAAAAATAAATCCCTCATCATCTCTCCATTTCATTTTGTCTTTCAGAAACATTTCCCACAGGAGGTCACCAGTTCTGGTGCATTTCCATATTACGTTTTTATCTTGTATATCTGCATTTTCTGATAAATCCCATGGTCCAAAAGTTCTTGATGCCGCATGTCCATCTCCCTGTCCATGCAAAATTGTTCCTGGCAGATCTTAATGGGCTCTGCCAGTTTGAAGTTATTCACTGCCATAAACTGTGGGGGGGGACCATCCCACAGAACCACTGGATCCAGTTGTCCTCCTTTCTTTAACAGTGCGCATGAACAGTTCCCTTCAATGAGCTGTTCACAGACATTGCAAATCGGTGGGAACAGATCAGCATCCAGAAGTTGTCTGAACCCTTCCTTCCAAGAGGTTTGGCTTTGTATTTCCTGCCTTTGCCAAATTTCATCTCCCTTGAGTTGCCCAAATGTCATTTAACTTCAGCTCCAGTAATATTTTCTACAATACTTTGATTAGCCTGAACATTTTTATCTGCAAGCTCTGTACCTTACTACTAATGATCTGCAAAGGCAGGTGAGCCAAGGTATCGATTGCCAGTCACAGTAATGAAGGGGCACCTTGCTATTAACCTCTTCCCAGGGAGAATTATCCGTTTATTTCCAGTCTTTTTATCTTATCTCTTAACCACTTTTTAATCCATGGCAGGACTTTATCTTTCACCATATGGTTACTAACTTTCCTTAATAGCCTCTTGCTAAGGACTTTATCATCAAAAGCCTTTTTAAAGTCTAAATAAATTATATCCACTGATTCATCTCAGCTCCTCATTTGACTAACTATCTTCCAAGAAATATCACACATTTACAGAGATAAATGACAAAAGATGAGTTCAGTGGTCCATATCATAAATTCTTTGTCAGGTCTTGCATAAAGTCGTATTTCTTCTTTTACAGTTTTGCAGCTATCTTCCATAAGGCTGGACTGTAACATTTCTGTATTTAATTCTCCCCTGTTCTAAAACCACCCCCACAACTTTTTATCTGTTTGGGGTCTTTTAGGAGTAGAACTCATTCCCTGAAACAAGTGATCAATATATCAAATCTAGTTCAGCTGAAAGAAATGACAGACAAAATACTCATTTAAACAAAGATCATAAGGAAGCTATGTAAATGTAATATAAGCACAGATGTGTAAAGGTTTAAAAAATCTTCAGAAAGTTGCAGTTCTATGCAGTTCTCTAGTAAGGAATCCCCAGACAAGGGCTGGCATCCCTACTTAAAGCGCAGTAAGTGCATGAATAGCTGTGTGAAGAGTTACTGCTAAGTATTACACAGAGAAAGATGAAGTCTGAAAATTGATTGCCATCCAAGGGCTCAATCATTCATTACTGTTGTATTTACTCTAATGAATTCCTGTTCAAACTGCAAATACCTATGTGGTTTTCTCCAAAACACAAGTTTCCTATTTCAGATTTTGTCCAAAACCATATTTCTATTCATCAATCTTTTCTGTAAAGAGCAATCTACCTTTGTGATATGAATGCAGCACATCAGTGCTAAGTCACACACTGAACTAAGCTTTAGGAGCACTTCATTACTAAAGGTGTGATATGTGAAGCCACATCAAAGTCTTGCTGCAATAGCAACACTGCAATAGTCTCCCAAATGACAAAAGAAAAAAAAGGACCTAATCCTTGATTTCTTGGACTCAGTGCCTTTCACAGAGAGCCTAGGGAACTATATTTTTATCTATGACTTGAAACAGTACATTCCAGCTTTGTTGGACTGAAGTGGGAAAATACTGCAGAGAGCCATCCACATCAAATTCTGTGACCCAAATGAAAATGTTTGAGGTCAGCTCAATCTCAATTGGCCTCAGCTGGAGGCTAAAACACGAGGACCACACTGACCACTAGAGTATATAGACCCTAATCTGTGACAGATTCGTAGGTAATGAAGACTGTGAATTGAGCTCAAAATCTAAGGGGATCCTGTGGGACAGATGTGAGGGGCATACAGTAGGTGGTGTGGTTACAGAAAGGATATGTTTGCTAATTTCCATGTGGATTTATAGTATGCCCTAATTTAAAATAAGTGGGTTACAAAAAAACCCATTTGGAAGATCACAGAGATAGCAGAAGTGTTGCATGGGAAAACAGGCTGCAGCCCCCTTGCTGATCTTGAAAAGGAGGATGCCAGGGGGACTCTGTCCTCTTACCATGCTTGGGTCTTGTGGCAATGATTACATGAAATTCCTCATGTTTTATGCGGAAACTATCAGAAAGTGCCTCTCCATGCAGAAATTCCAAACATATGTATTTACACAGGTAAGGTCTTTTCTCTAAAGTGAGACTGATTTCTTTCCAAAGCAGAGCTATTTACCATTTTGGGTAAATACAGATATTTTTAGACTGTCTTATAAAGGCTGATCTGATCCTCTTGTGAATAGGTCAGCATGCCTTAAATTTGGCCCCAAGTGACTAGAGCTGGATAGAACCTCAGGGGTACATTTCATCTGAAATAGATCTCTCCAGCTGGAAGATCCTTCCAGGTCTCTGCTGTGGCATTGTTTTCTCATGCTTCAGTGGGAAAAGCATCAGTTAATACAGCATCATCATCATTATCATCATCATCCTTATCATCACCCTGGTATACTCTTAGTGGGTTTTATACAATTCCTGATGCTGTAGCTTTTGAAAACAGGAAGAACTGAGACGCATTAGCATTCGGGATTTCTTTTTATTTCAGGAACTTTATTTCAACTCCTTGCAGCATAATTGGGAGTGCAGCACTGGGGCTGTCCTGCAGACAGCCCTTAAACGATCTTTAGTATACTGCTGGTGTTAGATTTTTAGGTAAGAAAATTCCCCAGAATAAGTATTTTACCTGTCATTTTCCGGTGTTCCAGGTAGTGGCTCTGCTTTTCTAATTTTTGACCAGAAATATAATCTACTTTGGGATAGCCAAATAAGATCTCCCCAAAATAAGCAGCCACCTCTGGAAGTATCTTCAGTCTCCCTTTCATAGCCAGGTTGTTTCCAGAATGCAGTGACTCTCCCACAGTCCATATCTGCTTATTTATTTAACTTAGGCTTCTTTTGGCTGTTTTGTGTTACCTTTTCAATAAATTTCTTCAGAATACTTAGTACATTTAGTAGCAATTTTTATTTTTTTGTGTTTGCAGTCTTTGTGTTCTCCAGCCTACTTTTCCTCTCATATCTTCCTTCTTTGCCAGCCCATTTATTTTCTTGCTTGTGCTTCCCATTTTTAGCCTTGGGAATGCAAATCTTCTTTGACTCTTTCACATTCTTAAGCCTCCATGCTGATTCTATGGATTTTAATTTCCGAGCTTCAAGCAGGGAGTTTCTAAGTTACTTCCTCTTTAAAAAAAATTCTGCTTCTTGAAGTTTAGTATCCCAGAGAGTAGGGCTTCTTCATGTGTTTCTCTCCTGCAATGAAGCTGGAATTATTTACATGGTAACCATTTCTCAGGAGTTCAGACACAATTTTTAGTCCTTGACAGCACTATGTCAAATGTTGTTTACATAAGGATAAGAAAACTCTGTTCTCTACACACTATTTCAGCACAGCTCTCATTGAACTAATACAGAGTTATTTTGGCACCAGTCTTACTGCCTTCATACTCTTTTTCCTCTTCGGAACCACTTCAATGTCGCTTCAGTTGCTCTTATTTAGAAGTCAGTACCTCACTCCTGCTATTATCCTTCATGATCTACTCTGCTTCTATATCCGTGGGTCTGCATTTTGTGTTATTCCTCTCCTTGAAGCAGTGCCCACGCAACGCGTTGCACACAGAACTGCTCCCCCCTCTGCAGCCCGACTTGTCCTCCCTACACAGCTTACACGTAAAAAGTGTGGTATGCCTCTGATAATTCTCATCCCCTTATGCTCAAAAAATGCTGGTTTTTTTCCTCTCCATGATACAGTCCAGATCACCCATTTTCACACTTAGCTTTCTTAGACTGGGTTATAGGCACTTGTGTTTTATTTCCCAACTAGAAGATGACCTAGATGAAAATTTTGATCTAGTTAGTTGAAAAACCCTGTAAAGTCTTTTCAGCTCAATCACAAAAGCACTTCCCGTGACACTGAACCTCACTTTTATTTACCACTCTGCTAGTGTAAAATGTCCTTAAAATAGAATTTAATTTTAAACTGGGTTTAATACTCCTTTATATTGTCAAATTGATTTGAAAAGGCATTTATGTAACTGACAGGTGGATACATAGATTTCTTTTTTTTTTTAAGGAATCACTTCATTTTGTTGTCTGAAACATATTTGGAGTATATTTTAAACATTCTTTGTACCCAGACATAAAAGCACTGTCCTGATTCCACTGGATATTTTCAGAGCTTACCATAACATATGCATTTTACATTTGCTTATGTTTCTTTTCAGCTGTAACAGAAATAGTTAAAGTTTATTCTTAAGTTATTAAAAACTAGCAAGAAATTACCACCTACCTTCCAAATCGAGGGACTTTTATTTTTTTCAGTTGTGACACACTGTTGCAGCAGTGCTGTACCAGAATGGCCTGCATGGACCTTGAGAAACAAGCACAGTTGTTTTTCAGGACATCTGGCTAAGCCTTTACCCCTTTTCCATCAGTGCTTGACGTTTTGTTGGTCTTCCTCTTTTTGTCCTTATCACACTTTCTTTACCACAGCCACTTAACGACTCTTCTCTTTTGTGATGTTTATTGGATGCTGTTTTCCTGAGAGGTGAGAATCAAGCTCTGCTTTTTCACCATCCATTTGAAATTGTGATATAAGACTAACAATAAATGTGCTATAGCCGTGCTGGTGATGGCCTAGGAGTCTTGGTGGTCCAACCCTTTGATAGTGATTTTTAAATCCATTTGTTACATTACTAAACATGTTTTTAGCTGGCATCACTCAACTGCAAGTGTTAATATCCTGCTCCATCACATCTTTCAGAAGGCATTAATTGATTCAGCCTCACTGTAAAACTGTGACAAGGTTCCTTCACAGATGGGGGAGTTTAAATTTGTGGGAGTGTAACCATGACTAACTCAGACAGTAGGTCAGTGTCAGAGGCAGGATCTCTTGCTAAACCAGCCAGACTACAAGAAGATCAAGCCTCTATTTTTGTACATGGTATTCTGGGAAATGGCAATACAGATGAATTTAGGAGCCAGTGTTTACCTGTGGATGCATGTCTGCGTTTCTGTATGTTATTAATTGCACACTTCTCTGTGTACTCACCTATACATGCACACACGGTATAGATGAAAAGACCCCCTTCTCTGTGCTCTTTGCTCTCTTTCTGTGTCACTTTATCAGAAGTTGTCTCTGTTGTTGTTCCGCTGAGCGTTGTCAGGGAGGCAGTGCCCTCTTTGCTGCAAGATCTGCATAATGAGTTCAGATGAAGCTGGAGCTGGTGAGGTAGTACAGAAGTCCCCTCTGTACTTCTCTGGAGAAATATTCCATCCATGCAAAGTGGTGATAGTACTGGAACTCCAGTTCTGATATTGCTTCTATTCACTTCTCAAAGGTTTTGTTCTAGTAAGATACTCCAGCATGGAGGGAGAAGGAAGGCCCTCCTATATAGACGCCACGCAGGAGCCCAGTGCAGAACATGCCCACTGACTGGTGCAGCACAGCTTTTCCTCCCATCAGCCAAGACAATTGCTTTTAATGTTTGGATTCCGCATGAAACAGAAATGTGTTCATGCTCTTGCTCTGTGTCTCAGTTCATTTCTTTCCTCGAGGGAGCAACAGGACAAATCCTTTGATAACTTATTTCCTGGTTAGAAGCCTTTACCTGCTTTCCCAGAGTGGTTCCCTGTGACTGGGAACCTTTGTAGTCAGCTCCTCCAGCTGTTTGCCTAAATAGTCTTTAGGGAGACTAAAAGCAGTGATCCGGGAATAGCAACATTTGACTTCAGCCCGGTCCCATGGGAATTTAGTTATTACTCACTGGATTGGATTGGCAACATACCTTATTACCAGGTACCTGCCAAAGGTTGCATGCCATGAACCTTCGCAAACAGCTGTCACTGGTGTGCTCCTTGCAGAAGGGGGGCAGTGGGTGACACGTTGGCTGTAATTAATACTGGCTTCCATACCTTTACATACCAATAGTACTTGCAATGTCTGGGTGAAAAATTTCTCAGATTAAAGTCTTGATAGTGATTTTAGCCATTTAGTGATCATGTGTCATTGTGTTCACTACAAGCATAAATCCTGTCTTGTAAACAGCAGGGAAACTAATGAGGTTTGCCCATATTCTGGCATCATTACAAAGGGTTCCAGCAGAGAAAAATGGAGTTTGGTTAGAAAGGGGAAAAGAAACATGAATTTTAAAGGAAATGGGGAGAGGGGGATCTCAGGAATGCATATATGAGTATTCGAGTTTTTTAAGGAAGGCTCTTTATTGACAAGACTTACAGTGCACTTTACTCATTTAAGGAAAGCTCGGTATAATCAGGTTTTGGTTTTGCCCTAGTCCATGTTTTAATAGTGCATGTTTGGCAAAAGTTTAGGGTCATGTTTTTAATTTACACACTCAAAGTTATTAGTCTGTTTCTATTTAAAGGTAAATAGAAAAGCTCATTTTTCATGCAGGCCTTCATCTCTATACAGGATAGCTTATCAGTCATATATTAAAATGTTAAATTCTGTGAAACACTGGCATTATTTTGGTATATCCTCAAGTGTTCTATTTGATTGAGACTGTTGCCAGCTCTTGCAAGAACGCTTCACATCCAATTTTAGCCTGAGCACCGTAGTGTACTTTGAGGTGTAAATCTGTCAGGTATCCAAGCACAGCAGGATACTTTGACAGTTTAAGTCCAGTTCTCCCCAATCAGCCTTATGAATAATAAAAAGCAGAATGGCTTATTCCAGTTTTGTATATGTAAAGGCAAAGACTTAATCAACAGAAAGAACTGGAGGAGAAATCAGAACTGAACTCTGAGGAAAGGGAGTCTAACAGTTTTTTTCTCTCCAGAAGAATATTCTGAAGTAAACAAATCAGTATTTTCCAAGACTTTTTATTGAAAAGAATTCCCACCCTGAGAGATTTCATTGCAGCATTGAATGAAGGGTGTTGGGTTCCTTCACATCTTCTTGAAGAGCATAAAGAATTTATAAATCAGACTCTGGGAATTGTTATCTCACAGCTTCTTCTAACAAACAACAACTTGTTTTAAAGGCTTTCACCAAAGATGTCATAAGTGGTAATCCCTATGTTGTAAGTGGGTACTTAATGTGATTTAACTTAATGCTGATGATGCAAAGCTATTCTCCCCCAAAGCCCATTAAGAACATCCAATTTTCTGGTAGACTAACACTCCTGCTTACTATCGTAGAGATAAGTGACTGTTTAACCAGGACAGTAAGGAATACTTTCAAACCAAGGCTGCAAAACTGAGCGGCCACAAAAGTGTTCTTTGTGAAAGTTCAGACTTTGAATGTAAATGTCACAAGCTCAGGTTTTTTTTTTTAGGAGTAGTTTGAATTTCTGTATGTACAGACATGTACATACAGGCACTTTGCATCATCTTAATGGGTGTACTGGTGAATGTCATTATTTATGACACCAGTAGGCATGGTAGAGTAAGAAAAAGGCCAGTGCAAATTAAGTAAAGAAACTGAGTTTTATTTTATGTCTGTCTGAAGTGCAGATAATTCTAACAGTTTATCCAAGATAATGCTTCTTACACCACATGCTTTTTGTGGATTCTGTACACGCAGAATGGCACAAAAGGAAATGTCTCTGGCATCATTAACAAAACAAGCTAACAGTAATATTTGAAAAGCTTCAGGATGCAAAGTAGAAGTGAATGCAAACTTTTCAGGAGCTTAAGGCTGCTCACTTGGGTCTAATATAGACTTAGCACTTTGCAGGTCAGTGGCTCTGCTATTTGTCTCTGACCTAACAGATCTGGAGTTCTTCACATCAAAACCAAGTCTTGCTGAGCTGAGATCAAACGTGTTAAGGTAAGGATCTTGCCAGTGATTTATCGTGCCAGGGAGGGTGATCAGGCCATAAGGGGCCACTGCAAATGAAGCTGACATTCCAGCAATTTCTCATGTGTAGTTATAAGGTAATTTTCTCAGGCAGAGCTTTTAAGTCAAAATAAATTTGCTCATTGTATTTTTCTGTGTTGTCTATAATGTCTGAAATCCTAGGAGGAATATTTATTTATGCAGTACAGCTAATTTCTAAGTAAAAACTTGTTCCTGGTGATGAACATTTAAAATGGCAGTTACCTACAAGGGAGATTAAATTATTTCAAATGGCTGAGCATGTTTCCCATGTACAGATAAATAGCTCACACTGTTTTCTGTCACACATAAAGAGAACACAAGACTTGCAATGCACAAACAATGCAAAACATAGGAGAACTACACGGAGTAATATGAGTCTTGTTTGTACAAACCCCTCCTCATTCCCACCATTTCAAATGAGTGCTTGTGGTGGAAGGGTTTCCAGGATCAAGTTCTTAATAGCCACAACTTCATTAAATCCCAGTGACAGCCCAATAATTGATTCTGTAAACAAATACTCCCTCCTCTCCACTCTCAATTTAGTGGATTTTAAAAAACCTTTCATTATTTCATTTTTTAAGGTGAAGTAAGCGACATCAAGGATCATACTCCGCAAAAACCACTGCCATCCTTACCCAACTCATCCAGTGATGGCTTGTCTTTTTTACTAGTGAAAATGGAGAGCATACTTAATTTTTCAGTCATCCTGGTTTCATAAGCAATGTTTTCTGATGCAGCTAAAGCAAGAGAGTAAATGTTCTTCGCCAGCAATTAAAGAGTCCCACTGATGAAAGGATAAGTAAAGCTTGGGAGCTTAGTTTCTTAGGAATTCATGAAATATTACCTGAGCTATGTTATTGCTCCTGTATTGTTCTACTAACAGCAGATAAATTTTTCATTAACTGAAAAAAGTAAAAATTACTTTGAGGAGAGCCTTTATGTGCTGCAAGCAAAGTTTCTTCCCACAGGTTTAATAAGGCAGCCAAAAGGAGTAAAATGTTTGTGGTGGGTATAGTTCAACCGACAATACAATCTGAAGTTTCTTCTCTTTAGATTAATTTTCTTGAACAACCAGGCACAAAATAATCCCTTTAATGAGACTGGATTGAAATAACGGATGCTGTATCAGCATGTGGCACAGTGAGAAACTAAAATAGAAAAGGGTATCATCACAGTTTGGCAGCCTGGGTTTTGTGCAGGAAATACTTGGGGGAGGAGGAAAGTAAGCACGCTACTGCATGTTGTTAAGACTTATTTAATCTTCTTAACTAATTACTCACACTTCCTAATTCAAAATCATACAAACAAAAATGTTTAGATAAGCCAGGAGTTTTTTCAAATGGGTGCCCCCTACAGCTTAGAAAACAAACATGACAGGTTTCCCCTGTCTGATGTGCTGCCATTTGCAGAAGAACAGACCCAGCTCCCAAAAAGACAGAAGACTAATTAAGACAGGAAGACAGGCAGGTCAAACATTTGGTGTGAGGGATGTGGGGCATAGGGGAGAAAAATCATGTTACGTTCCACTTTCACAGCAGAGTGATGGGAGGCTTCAAGCCCTTTCTCTGATTCCATTTGCTGCTCAGAGACCCTGGATTCCTCCAGTTTCTCCTCCCATCACACCCCTTTCCTAGCATACCCTTCCCTAAACCTTTTCTGTCCGTGAGCTGGCTCAGTGGGGAACTTGCCCTATCTGCCTTTAAGCACTGGAACATGTCCAGGTGAGCAGAACAGGGCAGCAGCCCCTGCAGACAGGTCCTGCTTTGCCCTCTTCTCCCACCTCTCTGAAAAGAGACCAAGTTCCTGCCACCATTAGGGCTCGATCATGGAATCCTCCACCAGGTCATGTGAGCCACAGTGAAGCCTGACTTCATTTACACAAGCTGAAATGTCACTGAACCTTGATGTATTCACCTCTTTTAAATACTTGGCTTCAGATCCAAAGTCCACTGGTATGAAGGACCAGTTTTGATTTTGGTAGAGTTGACTCAGGCCTTGCTAGTTGGGATTTACTCCCAGAGAAGATAAACACCCTGGTCTTCTCATCAGACACTTGCCCTTAGCACAGAATTGGGCTTGCATAAGCAGAATTGTACCAGAGCTGGCTGCACTGCTGCACTGGCAGTGAAACCAGAGCAGCCCCACTCACTTCTTGGCATTTGATTTCTGATTCCACTTTTTTGATCCTCCTGCTGCAGTATGTTTGTAAATGTTTAAAATTCTCCAGCCCTCTCAGTACACTCACAAGTTTGCACTCTAGATTCCTTGAGTGAAATTTCAAGCTTGGATTTATGAAGGAAAGCCCCATTTATGGTACACCACATCCAAAAGCCATGACATAATCCTTCAGTCTCTGAGGTCCAAATGAAATTTTTAAAAAAGAACAAGCACCCCACAGCACACAGAGCTTTAGAACAGAGCTCATTCTCCTTTTCAATTTTTTTTTTTTTTTTTTTTTTTTATGGTGGCTGGGGTGTGAGTAAGGAACCCAGCAGCCAAAGAGGAAAGAGAAAAATCAACATATTCTGGTTTTGTATGGCCTTTCAGACCTTACAGGTTCCAGAGCATGTGTCAAATTTCCAGTGAAACAGCTTTGTTTCCCAGGACAAACATCCCTCTGGAGGCTGTTATCACTGATTCTTTTTCTTCAACTGGGGCCTGATTCAGCTCCCACTGAAACCAGCTGGATTTTTCCTTTTGTTCTACTCTGGACCTCTTGGACCTCTTGTAGCTGAAAACCAGCTATGCCCGTGGCAGCTTGCTTGCCAGAATTAAATTTGGTGCAAAATTTTTCCTGTACAATTCACTGTTACTCTCCTACAATTACAGTTCCTCCATAGCTGAAAGCATCTCACCAAAGAACCCAAATCTGGGTGACTTCTGAGAGTGATTCTGCTCTGGGTTAATGAATGACATGAGAACCACCTGTGCTTGGGTGCTGGGCCAGCCAAGCTGCCTTGGCTCCTGCAGGGGTATCCACTGAGAGCAGTGCAGCCACTGGCACTGCCCAAGGAGGCTCATTCATGGCTCAGAAGCTAGATTCTGCACTGACAGTGCTTGGGGAGCTTGGCCTTGAAGCCCATTACTCACCTTCTGTGAACTGTCAGCAAGAAGCAGTGACTCTGCTGGTCACCAGAACAATCCTCTTAAAAATAAAATAAAATGGCACTGCTGATCCATTGCCAGTTGTTCAGCCATCAGACTGCTGGCGTTGGTGTTTGCTTTCCTAGTGTGTTCTTATAAACCAGGTTTTTGCTGACTCCAAAGCCAGCTGTTGGCTTCCAGTCACTCCCAGGAGTGCCTCACAACACACACTAGAATGTGAGAGATTTGCTGTATCAAGACAGCCATAAAAGTGAAGGAAAACAAGGCTTGTGAAAATAAACAAGCTGCACCTCTGATTGGCAATCCCACCTAGTTCATTCCCTTACAATCATACTAATCATTAGGACTCTTGAAATGTTTCCCAAGAAGAGGAAATGAAGTTGCTGAGATGGGAAAGGATATGAAATTTCCTGACCAGACTGAGGCACAGGTGCCCGGTATCTGGGATGTTATGCAGTATTTACCAAGGGAAATGCTGCTGCTGGATTTTTTGCATGCCTCTGAAATTGTTGTCCGTCCCCTCTCAAAAAGGAAGTGCCATTATGTATTTCCTAATGCCTCCAGCTCTGAGAAGATGCTGAGGGCCAAGCAGCTGTGATTCTCTTATAAAGTACTTTGGCATGTGATGCCCCCTCCCCCATCCCTGCAGATTAGTGTCAAAAGCTCTCTAAGGAAAAAGCCACATATGAAAAAAAGATCTTTGATGGAATGAAACTACAACCAGCTACTAAATCAATTGAGTTAGGAAATTCCCATTCCTTCCTCCATTCATCCAGAACCAAATCTCCTGTGGGAAGCCATTATTATTTGGATGTTAAAATCCTCTTCCTGTACCAAAAAACATTTCTGGAGCTGCAACAGCACAAAAAACTTGTTTATTAAATCCATGGGAAAATAATTCCACCTCCAAAGAGCTGAATGCTAGGCCACTGTCTGTCCACTGCCTGAAGTTCTTAGTTAAACAGCTGGGGAACCTGAAGAAAATGTCTGATGACATCATCACTAAGCAATATCGAATTAAGAATGTAGATCATCATTTCACTCACACATAATTTAAGAACATTTTCAGGAAAGGAAATGAAAAGTTACATTTGCCACCTGTGTTGATTACTCTTATGAATTAAGAGAGCCCAAATTACCTTCTTTTTTCCTGTATGTTTTAAGGAAAGACAATACAAACAAAAGAGAGGCAGTCAGTATGCAGGAATCCCCAGTGAATGTAAAAATCAATTCCATTTCCCAAATCCAGGGCTAGATCCTGGCTCAACAGCAGAGGGAATTTGTAGTGCTATGAAACCAAAGCTCCTTCAACTAAGAACTACAAAGGAGGTATTAGTTCTGTGCTGTATTTTAACTAATTATATTTTTACACACACTCATGAAGATAGTTGTTTAGTACTTCCTTGGTGGTAAATAGTGACGAAAAGACAAAATACATTTTCTTCCTGGTATAAATTTTGCTACTGCTGCGCTGCAAATTAGGATGTTCAGCTGGGGTTTGTACACATCCCTTTCCCTTTGAATACTTACAACTCCAATTACCTGCAGGTTTGAAATGAACATTAAGATGTTAATTATTACTAAGCCAACTGGGACAGATGGCTACTTAAACAAGAGATTGTAGTTGTTTATTTGCAAAGCTAAATTTGCTTTGTGTTATGCTAAAAACATTCACTCTTGGCTTGATTTCAAAACTGATGAGCATCCAAAATCCTGTTGAACTCAGTGTGTGTAATGCTTGTGAAATGCAGGTCTTATGCAAAATGCAATGTATGATTTCCTTCCAATTACATGTCAGCAGTCTCAAAGTAACTTGGAATTTCCACATGGTAACTTTGGAGTTTACTTTTCCTTTGTATACTTTTTGGTATGATGTGGTATCTCCAAGGCTCTGAACAGTCACTTGACCTGCAGGATGAGTCAGATTGCTTTCTTGATCAGCCCTGTGGAACTCTGTCAACAGATGCCACATATAATTAACCACAGGTGGGATTTGAACCTAGTGAAGACATGGTGGGACCATGATCTTGCAAAGTTCTAGCAAAAGATCTTCTAGCAAGAGGTTATTGTCAGTACCAGGAGAGATGTGACTGTTCTTTTAAAGAAAATCCATACCCTCTCCATCTTTTGTTTGGAAAGGAACAGAAATTGCCCAGAGCCCTGTGTGATGAGGTCTCATGAGAACGATGACACTCTAAGGGGCATCATGTTCACAGGGGCAACTGGAAGCATCCACCCAAGCCTGTCACATTGCACTGTTTGGAATGGCCCCTCCCACATCCCTCAACCTCACATACCCCAACACCTGTACCCCCAGCTCCCCAGCACTCCCAGCTCCCCAGCACCCCCAGCTCCCCTGCTGCCCTGCTCTGTTGGCCCCTTTGACATCGCTGGGGAACAAACAAACTGCACACCAGAGTCCTCCCTTACAGGAGGCCTTGTCTGCTTTGCTGGTTGGGTTTGTTCTTGGCTAAATCGCTGCGCTGACAGGGACACCTCAGTATAGCAGCAAAGTTTGCCTTTTATCTTCTTGCTCTGGCGTTACTGCCGTTATTGCGTCTACCGTGAGTAAATGGCAAACAAAATGTTTGTGTATTCCAAGATTTTTCAAATGCTCCCCTCTTCCCTTTGCCTTTTGGCACAATGCTGTTGATAGCACCCAACAGGCCAGATTATTTAACTACCACAATACCACATAGCAAATGCATGACATACTATAGACTTTTTCTTCTCCTTACTGCGTATCACAAAAGGTAACACTAGGACTCAAACAAAAACAAATTACCTCAGTAACTCCTGGAAAACTCAAGTGGTTAATCAGTTACCTTTTATTTACATATATATGCTTAATGCTGAATTACGTTGTAAAAACCAAAAGCTGATTTATAGCCCCAGTCAGCCTTAATTAACATTGATTCCAGGGGAATAGTAAATGTGAATAGCCTTCACAATTGAGGTTGAACAATGAACTCACTGGGTGTTGTCCAATTTGTAGCATGATTTACATGGAAGCCAGCCTTTCTTTTTCTAGGGTTACCCCTTTTTTATCTGGTGTTTAGGATGGGTTATATATAATACATAGATAGGACCATTTGCTGTCAAATATTCTCCCTGATTTAGAGTTAGCCTTTACCATGGTCACTATAAATAAGGGAGAAAAAAACCCAATTTGAGGCTTTGCAGGGATTCCTTGTTCTTGCAATGTGTCATTGCTTCTCCATTTCATGGCATTTTTACGAAGTGGCCATAATGAAAGTCAGATTAAATGTACAGGATATATACGTTTAATCAACAGCCATTGGAGTCAGTAGTGCTGGAAGAGTTATAAAAGCCCCTGTGAATGCAAATTTATTGCAAAAGAATCTGCGTCTCGGTGGTAGGAATATCTGCTGAATGGTACTACCTGACACAGAACACCTAAAACTTTCAAAAGTGAATTATTTAAGTGTAAGGCTTTGCTTGTAAAGCCGCCAGCTGCTGGATTTCAAGACTTGAAACGGTTCCAAAACATGGGACTAGGTACTTTATTTGTGCACTAGAGTAAATACTCTGATTTTACTGCCAATTTAAATGTGCTCAGTTTACAGTAATGAGCTTGTATAGGCAATACCTTGTTTATAGAAAGTGGAACAGGAAGAAACTAACATTAACCATTAACAGTAGCAATTTCTCTTGCTTTCAGCTCTAACTTTATGCCAAATAGATCCCTTCCATGTCCTATCTGAAATATTTACTATTACTGTTCTTTTTCTAAATCTGTGGGATAAACGGAGCATTCAATAAAATAATACAGCTTTTCCTTCCAGTCAGCTTGAATTGCAGCGCTCTTTTGTAATTCCAAGGCACTATTTCTCATTCCTATGGTGACATGTATTTTAAGAACAAATACATGTCATATGTACTAGCAAACCTGATGATAGGTGTTAATCCCAGCAGAATGGAGTTAACATTTTTTAATCTATTTTAAAAAGAACAGACCACTTCTCTAAGGGAAGTGTACTGAATTGTGGCTGCCATGATTTCTCAGGTTCTTGTACTCAACCAAACTGCTTTATTCTTTCAATGCAGCTCACACGAGAAGCCCATGTGTTTATGTACATCCTGTCACCTTAAACAGACATGCTTACATCTTCTCTGGCCATCTGCTCCTGAAGCTGGAAGCTTTTTTCCCTTCCCCTCCCTCCTCAGAACCACCTGACACACATGCTGGGCACAGAGTTACCTCTAAGAAAACTCAGTAGAAAGCATGAAGTAAATTCCTTCTTCCACATAGGTCACAGATCTCAGTGTTTCTTTGCTTCACTTACTGTCTAAAAGTGACAGTGATACACCAAAGGATTTTGACTTATGGTATTAAGTCACTGGAGATCATACTGGGGATTCTTTCACTATCTCATTTTGGGTTAGCTCCAGAATATCCTAACAGGGACCAGTACTTGGGTTTGCTGAACAGTGAAATCACTGAGCAGGAAGACACCAGCACAGTCTGAGGAGCTCACAGTCCAAGGACAAAAACGGGTTCAGGATAAACAGAGCATGCAAGGAAAGCAGTTGGTAGTGCTGCGGTAGGTTCTGGGTTCAGCAACCTCTGAAAACACGAACAAAAGGGGCAAGGGGGAGTAAAGAAAGAACAGACTCTGGAATGGATGGAGGGGCAAACAGCAAAGAGGTTTGAAGTTTGAGACATAGGGAAGATGAGGAAACACAACAGAAACGCATCCATCATAGCAAGAGCACACGGAATTGTTGGTTTCTATGTACAGTTGTTCCAGGCAGGCACAGGTTCCTCCCACACATGGCCACAGTGAGCTGGACACGAGTGAGCTCTGAAGCAGGAGCTGTGCCACTGCAGTTGCTGTGGCACCGAGCCTGAGCTAATAAGCCCTGCTGAGAGGAACACAGCTACAGGACTTCCATTTGGCTTGGAGAATAGGTTGAGCAAGCTCATCTCGGGTAACTGAAAGCTCCAGAGATGTATTCTTGCCTTCACGTGTATAAAGATGGGCCAGTTTCTCTCACCTGAGCATCTCTGATTGGAACTGAGACTCCTCAATCTTTCAAAGGGTCCCTGTCTTTATAAACACAACCCTGTATGCAAAAAAAAGAAAAAAAAAACAACAAAACAAACAAAAAAACCCACCTAAACAAAAAAACCAAACAGGTGGTGAACATTCCTTCTCTCTACGTGTGAACTCCTACCTTCAGTGAAGTCAGGGGTAAAATTCCCATGTATTTCAATGAGGTCAGGACATCCTCTTACACATTTAAAGTTGTATTTCACGGAATTCAATGAAAGTACATTGATTTCTGGACTCCAAGGAACCCAAATGGTGCCTAGACTTTTTAAACACTTACATTCTTAGAAAGATTTAAAAGACAGGAAGAGTCTGAATACCTTGAAAACTTTTTGCTCAGTCATTTTCATGTAGTGACTTCTTTCATATTTGCTAATAAATAATTCCATCCTGTTCTTGAAAGTCATTCAGTAGAAAATAACATACATGTATGCAGCTACCAGTAAAAATCTACTTTAAATAAACTCATTTGTCATTACCTTTCTCAAGACAGCTGTTGTAAGCACCACTACCGTTTAAATTTGTTTTGTCCCGACGATTAAAATGATATCAACACTGAGAGAATTTAACCATTTCCATTGTTCCAAGAAGATAAGCAAGTTAGTTTTGTGCTGCAAGCCATCACTGTAGCCATAATTAACTGACTGTGTATTGAAGAACTGTGGTGTTTGAGATTATTCAGCCTTGACTGGGATGTATCAGTGACCAAATGTTTACTTACTGAACTGAATGATTACTCCAAATCCTTGTCTTGTCTCCAGCAGTTTCAAGGCTTTTTCTCTGACACAGGTATTTCTCTGATACAGGTATTTCTTTTTTTAGTTTGTTTGTTACAGTTTTTGAACCAAATTTGAACATCAGCCGATGTTTGGACTCTTATGTTGCTTCTATAGTGACACATTCCTTAGAATACAGAAAGACATCGGGGCTGACCTCAGCCTGAACTCTTGAACACTGTACTTTTCACATGCAAAAATAAGTTTCAGTTCTTTTGTATTAGAATCTGCAGTTTTTCTCGGGAGTGTTTTGTTATATATGTTACTGTTTGTTCATACAAGAGACTTGATGACTTTTCGTCCTCTTCTAGATTTTCATCAATAATGAGTGGCAGAATTCTGAAAGTGGAAGAATATTCCCAGTATATAATCCAGCAACAGGAGAACAGATCTGTGAGATTCAGGAAGCTGACAAGGTAATGTATCCCATGAATGGGTATATGTTTAATGTATAAATTAAATGTATAACAGATAATAGAAATGTATAAATAGATCAAAGCAACCAGTTCAGAATAGCATTGTTGGACAGCTCTTTTATTAATCATAGTTCCAAACCTCATGATGTGACTAAAGTTGTATAAGCAAATTCCATAAGCCTGGTTGTGTTAATTACCTGTGTCTTCATTTCTTCCTTCTTCACAGGTTGATACGGACAAGGCAGTGAGGGCAGCTCGGCTGGCTTTTTCTCTCGGTTCCGTCTGGAGGAGAATGGATGCATCGGAAAGAGGCCATCTTTTGGATAAGTTAGCAGACTTGGTCGAAAGGGACAGGGCAATTCTTGCTGTAAGTGGCACATGAAAATCAACAGTCAAATCGGTTTTCAGTTTTACGTTCTGAGAGCCAATTAGTTCATGAATGGGTTGATATGAATTGTATGTGAAAACCACACTCAGCTTCCTGGCTGAGATGGCTCTGTCCACTTACGACGGGATGCAAAGCCCATAAAGTCAACAAGAGGCTCCCAGTGGGCTCAGATCAGCTGTAAATTGGCTGTCACACAAAAGCAGGGCTGTGCACACATGTTGTGTGCCTACCATGCATGCCTGTAACTCTTCTAGAATAAGAAATGGCAGATTGGGATGATTTGTGCAGATGGGAAGGGAAGGGCAGGTGAGATGCTTAGGGACACTCAGCTGATGACATGAATTCCGGGTGCGGCACCGTTCTGCTCTCGGATGAAGCCATCGGAACAGTGGCATTGTTAATGTTGTTTTCCGCATGTCAAGTGCTTTGAACTAAGCCAGTGAACATCTTAATTCCAGCTTTGTCAACACTTAAATCATCTTACCGCCGGTGGATACTGTAAAATCGCCATGGGGAGAAGGAAGTGCACAGCAAATCAAGTTTACTCTGCTTGTCATTTAATTTTTATTTCTAAAGCCAAGTTCTTTGCTGAGTTGCACTGCAGGCAGTACCATTAATTGCTCTTGGGGATATAAGTCAGTGCAGAATTAGGCCTCCATTCTTCTCCATAGAAACTCATTTGATGGTTGGTGTGTTACATATGGGTGTCCTTTGCCCACTCTTAATGATTTCTATTAGACAGCTATTGAGAATGAGTTAAGCTACTCAACATCTTAGGGTATTTTATTGGATTATTTTTGCTAAATGATCTTAGGAACCCCTAAGAGGATAGCTTATAAGATACTTTCAAAAATAGGAATATTAACTGAAAAATAAAGACATTAGCTTGTTAATTTATGAGCTTCCCTAGAGGAAAGTTTGTTTATTTGATGGCAATAAATAAACTGGCTGTACAGTATAGATATCTCAGACCTCAGCAGGAGTCTTGGCAACCATATAGAGAAATTTTTATATTCACATCAATTATATAAAGAAGGATATGTCCATTCTTCTCTTTATGGATTCAAATCATTAATACGGGGTTACAAGGAGCCCCTTCTCAGCTGTTATCATTAACATAACAGAACCCAGTTTGACAGGCATTTTTATCTTGGCTCCTGATTAAAGCAATTCAGCATTTATAGATCTGGACCAAACACGGTGGCTCTTAGGTTCAAAGTACACAAAGGCAAATGTACATACATGTGGATACACACATAAACCCAGAAGACAGATAAACACACATAAACACACACGTATGTTCTTAAAATCAAAGCCATTCCAGAATACTCCAGGAGAGACCACTTTGGTTTTTTTTAAGGAAAATATTTTCTGTTCACATTTGCGAAAAGAAGTAACAAAGGGGATCGGATAATTGTTCTGAACCTTCTGGGTTAAAACTACACCAAGGTGTAACTGATCAATCTTCATTAAAATCTTTGTCATGTTTCAAGAGCTTGTAAGATGGTGAATACTTAAATACAATAGTCCAAAAATGTTACTATACTTGTATCTTTTAACTTTTTCTTGTCCTGCAGACTATGGAATCACTGAACAGTGGCAAACCGTTCTTGCAAGCTTTCTATGTAGATCTCCAGGGAGTCATAAAAACCCTGAGGTATTATGCCGGTTGGGCAGACAAAATCCATGGAATGACCATTCCTGTAGGTAAGGGGAATTAAAGCACAGCTATGCACTGAAACCTTCTCGTGGCCATACACCTTAGTAGCTTACAGCTTTGTGGAAGGCAGAGGAGAAGCCTGGGCTGCTATTACAGTGTGTAGTATGTTGCTGAAGCAGATGTTTGAACGTCAGCAAGAGAAGGACTGGGTGCCCTGCTCTTGTTCTGCCCCACATGCACATGTGAGGAGGGCTTGGTTTCTTTTGCATGTGTCCATCTGAAAAGGAGATAGCTCAATACCTACCATTTAAATATTGATACACGTATGAAAATGAACGAGGTATAAGCCTGAAAAATACTTTGGAACTCATGAAAATAGTGTTGGGTGCCTGTTTAAGAAACAGTATCTTGATGTATAGATCTCATTTGTATATGTCTTCTTACTGCTTATGCAAGTCATTTTGCTTGGGATTAACACTGGATCTAACTTAATTTATACTTTGAGAGCGTTCTTCAAGTTACTACAGAGAGCTGCATGCATATGAGATATATTTTGTTATAGATGCTTCTTCAAATTGTTCAGTGGGATGAGTTTTATATTGTATGAGATAAACCTTCATGCATGCTAGGAAATGATGTTCTTATTTTTTTGCTAAAGAGATAAGAAAAAATCCTTACCATTATTTTTATTTAACAAGTCTCTTCTTCCTGCCCCTCCCTCCCAGCTGTTTAACAAATACAGGCTGTATTTTCTGATGCAAACATATTCATTTGCAGTCTGGACTAGATGTACCAAGTGCTATAATTACACAACATGGCAAAATAGCAGAAAATGATTTTATGTAGGTGCGGCCATTAAGATAAATGTATTCATCTTTCACCTGCATAAAATAAGTCTCTGGAAAAACATTAAGGAAAACAAACATTCATTACGTGGATTCTTTTTGGCTTCATGGTGCACATGTTCATTGCACATGTATGTTTATTCCACTTTACCCAGTAAGGCCAGGAGGGCACACTCAGGGGTAAATCCCTTTGCTGCTCCCCAGCTATTTCACTGGTGTTCCACTGTGTGACACAGTATCTGCAGTGCACTCACTCGCCTGTCTGCAGCAAAGCACGAAACTATCCAGATGAGGCAAGCAGATAAATTGGAAATGTGCCGCCAAAATTTTCAGAAGGAAAACTTCATGTAACTCTAATTGATGTGTTACTCATCTTGGTGTTTCACCTTATTAAAATTGCAGTGTGCACTGACTGGTGTTTATCCTCACTATCTCATTTTCACTAAAGAAATTATAATAATAACATTTCAGGTGTAGACATTCCTGCAAGGACTCAACGTTTTCCACAGTCATTTAGGCTGAGATTCGTAAATCCCAGTTTTGCTGCTTGCACTTCACATTTAATCATACAAAAGTGCAAACCACACCATAAATTCATGTATTCAGCAAATTTCCTGTTCCCTAATCTCTTTCTCCCTGGTCAGCGAATGCCTTCTGCTTACTCTTTCGCCCCACAGGTACACAGAAATTAGGTCAGTAACCGAAAGGCATTGCCAGATTAAGGAGAATAAATATTCTCTGCTTATTTTTGGTTTCAAGTACCTTATAGGATAAAATCTGATTTTCTTTTTTTCAGTGAGGTAGCTATGGTGGGTGAAAGGAAGGCACATTTTCAGCATCCCTTCCTCAATGCAAACTGTGTGCTAACACAATTATCAGTAGTGTAGAATCATAAGTCCATTCACAGATCTTCAGGGTATCAATTAGTTCTTCTTCGTTTAACACTACTCTTTATTCCTCTACTTTCACACCATAAATTTGTCATTCTCATGAAGCTAGTTTAGGGCAAAGCCAATGTTAAACAATGGTGCTCTTTACGTTCACTTACCATCAGCTCACCAAAGGTAAACAAACAAGACAACAAAATAAAAAAAATACCAAACTATTAAATATTCTCTTTCTATTCAGTGTGCTAATAAATCTGAAACCTCCCAATCTTGTGTTGTTTTTGTTGAAGTTTTCTTTTCCTGTAAAATAAAAACAGGCAATTGATAGACAAGTAGAAGAAGAACAGTGTGTTTTTCAGTCTCATTCCTTTTGGTCCCAGAGCTACAAAACCTTCAGACTGCCCTTTGCTTGCTCCCATGTGTAAAGTCTTGATGATTTAAATTAAAACAGAATGAGGCTAGACCAGAAACTGTTAAACTAATAAACTGATCGCAAGCAGAAATGTATCTTTAAAGCAATATGTGCTATGATATAGTTTAAAGAACCAACTCAGCTCTCCTCACCCGCTTGTTTGCTGTGTTCTGCTATATGAGGCATGGGACTGTGTTATGGTCGTTATGCAAATAAAATATCCGGGATGGAGACTCCTGATGGAAATCTGAGCAAATACATCTGTGGAAGATATTGCTATCCCAAAGTGAGATCCCTGGAAAAATGGGACTTGCTTTCTGATTAAAAAATTAAAGTCTTTGGGCCAGGTGCTAAGCAGCTGCAAATTGATCTTGCTTTATTAATATCAGTGAGGACTGAAGAATGTCAGTTTACTTCAGCTGAGTATATTAAAAAACTCTTCTAACACAAAATTTTTGATTGGATGTGGGATCAGTGTCAGATCCCTCTCAGGCAATGCTCTTCTGGCAGCCAGCTAGTAAAGGACAAGAATAACAATCATCAGCCACAGCATCTTCGAATAAATGCCATTAGCATGACATAAAACTCTCAAACATTTTAAGTGTCCTGTATAATTTCTAAGCACAAAGGAGCTTTCTGTGCTCACTGTTTAGAATAACAGAATGAAGCTCACTTAATTCTTGAGCTCTTTTGCCATGGTAACAGCTTGTTCTACTTTATGGACAAGGTGGCTCTTAGATCCATCTTTGGCCTGTCCAGAGACATCCAAGGCTTCTGAATAACTTCAAGTCACATATGTTCCCAAAGATATTGTTAGAAAGCAACCTCAAAAATCTCCTCTTGACAGAAATTCTGTGGATGATGAACTTTGGAAGTAGGTGTCAAAAAGGGCAGCTGTCTAGAGCCTAGTGGGAGACAGCAGGGAGAGCAGCTCTGCATGGGAGGCACTGCTCTGTGGAAAGAACGTTCTGCCTACACTGGGCAGAATTAACCACCATTTGTCTGACTTGGCAAGAGGTTCAGGTTATCTATAACTCTGTGTGATGAAGCACACAGACATGTGGCAGTGATTATGCAGTGACAATCTAAAGTCAGACAGTGCTAATGTAACTGTGTTACTGTTATGTTGCCTCCATCCTTCTGGCTGAGAATCCACCTCTCACAGTACTACCGAGTACAAGCTGGTATTTTTAGTTGACTCCTCTGTGTTCCTCTTGAGCATTTAGACAGTTTTGCTTGTATGTACTTCTCTGCATTTTTACTTCACTTCTGTCTGATCTGCTGAACTTTCCTATGGTCTGTGAACCACTCCTACTGTCTGTGAAAGATAACCTGGAAAACCAAACTGATCATCTCAGTCTGTGACAAATATTCTCATCTCCACTGGGGAGTTTTTAAACATCTGGAGATCAAAACGTTACAATGACGTTTTGTCAATGCAGTGCAAACCAACTGATAAACTGTTTTCTTCTGCCTTTTCCTGATGTAAGTCTCTTTTCTCTCTTTCCCGCCCTCCTTTATTTTCTCTGTTCTGTCCCTTGTCTTGGTTGCAGACTATTGTTACCTTTCTCATAATTATTTTGTATCTGGCCCCCAGCTGACATATTAGCTACCATAGCTCAGGTTTCTAATGAGCAAATCCTGTACAGTAGATGGATAGAAATAGGCAGACCTGAAAATAAGTTATGTCTAATAAAATTCAAGTTGAAGTCCTTTCTTAAACCCAAGAAATTTTAAGGATTAAGCAGTTTATTGTTACCAGATACATCTTAGAGGACATTGCAGCAGTTTCCCAAAACACACTCTCCATTGTGAAGTAAGGCCTTTCCCCAATATTGCACAAGGGTGGCTGCAGCTCTGGACTGAAAGGGGGAGAAGCTGAGGCTGCCACTTCCCAGCTCAGCCTGGGCAGGAAAGCACATACCCTGTGTCAGACAGAACAATGGGAGCAAAAGCCCTGTAATCTCTCCTCCTCCTCTTACTCCCTTTCGCTGTCTGACCTTTTCTTATCCTGGTAAATCATCTCCTGCCATTAAGCCTAGGTAACCTTCTCATCATTCTCACATACTTAGCTGAAATTATTTCCCAAGTTAACAGATTCGAGTTTTTCTAGATGACCAAGCACTACAGGCCAAGGGGCACATTCAGCTCATGCCTTCAGCATAGCCCTTCCCTCAGCTATAGCCTCAATGCAAAACATCTGACCTAAATTCAGAGATAGTTTGGGTCTGGGCTAGTTTATACACTTACAAGATTCAATTGAGGTACAAAGGTGTGGTAAATCTGCCTTACACACTAACAAAGCTCCTGCTCAGACAGTACCTTAACTGATTCTCTGGCTCTTTGTTAACTGGGAAGAAACCTTCATGTGTAACCTCAGCATGTGCTCCCAGATCACAGGAAGTAAATGATGCTCAGTGACACACCAGTCAGAAACTTTCCCTCTTCATTCCACATCTGCAGACTGTGGTACATCATTCTGTCACTTCAAACTGCCTGTCCTTAATGGCAGATGAGTCAGCTATGAGTTACCCTATTACCCCACATGGGGTTGTAGATACACCTTCATATTGCTGTGTTCCACTCATGCCTTTCAGGAAATTGTTTTTGTGACTTTTTCTTCACTTCTCTCGCCTTTAAATGATCTGAGGCCAGTAAGTTGCTTCCATGCTACTGCAATTTTTTGTGCAGCACAGCTCTTTTCCAAAGAACAAAGCAGGTTATTTTCTGATTGGAAGTCTGCTTCCTTTGTTCTACAGAAAGAACAATTAGGTTGCTCCTGAACCTAGGTTTCCCATGCTGGCTCACAAAAAACCACTTCCATTACTTCTTTATTTCTTTTACTGCCATCAAAGGCTGATCCTTACAGTTTTTTCCCTTCCTCTATTTTAATTTTTTTTTTGTTCTGCCAAGTCAAACTGCACTTGAGAGTAACCATGCTCATCTGTTTCAGATGGAGATTATTTTACATTTACAAGACATGAACCCATCGGAGTGTGTGGACAGATCATCCCTGTGAGTATCTCTACTAGTGCTTTCTATTTATTTTCATTTGAACCAGCTCTCTTTAAAGACACATAAAACATGGTCTTCAGCTATGTGTGTTTTCCATTACGAAAAAAGCTGAGCTCATATTGTTGACATATCTTTAACAGCCTCCCTGAAATGCTTATTTGAACATGCTAATAGGGTTTAGGCTCTGTTATTAGGAGTTAAGTTCTCAAGTCATAGAATTCACATGATTAAAACAAGCAAAGCAAAACACAGTGTTAATATGCTGTCAGTGGTTATGGATGTTCACACAACTTATGGAAAATTGATGCTTTGCTGTGGTAGTCTCTTTATTTATTTAGTTTTTACTATGATTTAACAGGCTCCTCAGTTCCTGGGAGAATGTGATGTATTTTAATTCCATTCTTTCCTGCTATTTCTTTTATAAGGCTGGAGGAGAAAAGGAAACTCCAGGAGACATATCATTACAATTAACATTGTGTAGCTAATAGAAGACATGAATTGTTTGTTTTATTTGTTGTGAGAGAAACACATCATTTCATCAAATCCAATACTCCCCTTACACCCCAATAGACACCCTCATAATAAAATCTTGCTGAGCACTGCAAGGGAATTACACTGATATGGTAACTTTTTCAGAAGAGCCAGCTAACCAGCTTTGGCAGAAGTTTCAATGGGAGGCTCACATAAAGCTATGAGAATATTGCATAGAAGCTTTTTTGCTTGACAAAACACTGGAAGACTAATCAGGACATTCTCTGAAATTTTTGTTGATCTTGATTTTTTATTTTGTTCATGTTACCACAAAGCCACTAAACAGAAACATGGAGCAATTCCATTACAAAAGGAGCAGCCAGAAAAGATTACTTTAACAATGTTAGGCCCTTTTCCCCTATTTATATTTGTTATTTCACGTTTTTGTTAAGGGGTGGCTTTTGTGTTTGGCACTCAGTAGAAACCCAGAGAAACATGCAATGACTCAGAGACTCTGTGGCTGCAGCCGTTCTGCAAACACCTACATACTCTCCTAACTTGGTCCTTATGAATGAAAGATTCCACAGCTCTGTCCCTCAGCCAGGCACATGGATAAATTTTACTAAATGACAACCCCAACATCTAATCCCAATGTTGCTGGACGTCTCTTATGCATGTTTCATTGAGCTTAACTGACAGATCTGCTGAAGAAACTTGGCCACAGGCCGAGGATCATGCCAAAAGCAGGATTTGTTTAGTTTAGATGTGTAAAACTTCGTTCAGAGTACCCAGCCATCTACCATATCTGTTCCTTCTTTGCTCAGTTTTGTTCTCCAAAGCCTGAAGATGGCTGTCATACCCATCCATTCTACCACTACTGCTGCTCTGTTCTGTATTTCCTCAATGCTACCAGTCCCAGAGGACAGCCCAGGCCACTGCATGAGCTTGGTCACTGCATGAGCAAATACGTTATTCAAAAATAAAATTAAACAGCAAGTCTAACACTGAACTCCTCATCCTCTTTCACATCCCAGCTTCCATCAAAACATGTGCTCTTTGGCAGTGCTGTAGCATAAACAGGGCTATATAGTGCCCTATAAAATCTGCTGTGAGCTCTCCTTGCAATGCCATTAGAAGTGCAGGCTGTTAGCACACTGCTGGCCCTACAGCTCCCCTCCCAGGTTTATGTACTGGAGATGGAATTAAAACATCACTTTGTCTCCGGAGTTTATAAACAACAGAGGGAGTAAAAAATTGGGTGTTCGCTGAAGGAAAGACAGTTGTGTATTTTTTCAAGCTAGCCAGGGGCTAGAGAGATGTCTGTGAGAGTGGCAGCTGATATGCATCAGGCAGCAACACGTTCTGGCTAGTGGCTGACTCTGTGACTGATATTTTCTATTCTCCTTCTAAAAGAGACTGTTGTATGCATTTGTAAGAGTGATTGTGCAAACACAGTTATTTTATTACTCTGATATTTTCACTAAAATCAGCAAGACTATCCACTTAACCTGCCAGGATCAGGCCTTGGTGCAAAAGGCTCGTTACTTTTATCTCCACAACATGTTTGTGCATCAAACTAATACAATTCACTACATCATCTGCTGCAGCTAAATGAAGTTCCAATGAATGACAATACAAAATTTTATATCAGCAGAGAGTTTCTCAAATTGGTTTTTACTGTTCTTTTAACATCTTCCATATAAATTCCTCAGTAAGAAGTCTCCAAGAAAATGAAATGCTTTGACTGAACATTGACATTTATGGACTTTTTATTGTAATTCCATCAATTAAGGATTATATAATTTTGAGTATAAATTTTGTATCTTAAGATGTATTCAAGGATAGGAAATTTACATCCAAAAATGCTTCAACATAAGCAGACAGTTCCTTTCAAATGTATCAGAAGCAAGAACTATTTTCATGGGACAATTAAAAGTGCCAATTACAAAACAGTAAATGAAATAAAAAGTTGTGACTTAAAAAATCAACAGATAACAGAATATTTTTAATGGAGATTGTAGGCGGGGGCTGTATTTCTTTTAACAGGAGAGAAAGAACTAAAAAGTCACTGTTGTTGCTTTCTTAATGGCAGTAATTAAAAAAAAATTCCTTCTTTGTGCTGGGAAAGACTTATGTTGAGGATCAGCCTGAGAAATAAGTGAGGTATCAGCTTGACATCTTGAAAACAAAACACCACGGCAATATTTTTCCATCTATCAACTTTTTTTCCCCTACAGTGGAACTTCCCCCTGCTGATGTTTGCATGGAAGATTGCTCCAGCTCTGTGCTGTGGCAATACAGTAGTTATTAAACCAGCAGAGCAAACACCACTCAGTGCTCTCTATATGGGTGCCCTCATCAAGGAGGTAAGAATAATTGAAGGGAGTGATGTCTGTCTCTCCCCGTAGGGAAGGAACTACCAGCACATGCCTGGTTTAATGTGCTTTATCAGTTTTCATAAGTCATGCTTACCTTCATTCATTCCTATTTTGACAGGCTGGCTTTCCACCAGGAGTTGTCAATATTTTGCCAGGATTTGGTCCAATTGTTGGTGCAGCCATAGCCTCTCATGTTGGCATTGATAAAATTGCTTTTACTGGATCCACTGAGGTAAGAGGATCCATACATTACTGTAAAATGTGAATAAATACTTCAGTCCTTGTGCTACGTTTCTTACTGTCACAGAGTAAAAGAGCTACATCTAAATAACAGTGGTCTGTCCTTCCCAGCTGAACTTATGTACCACAGTACTTCCCAAGCACAAATGGCTCTTTTCCTCCAGCCCCTGCTGTGCTCGGCACCTCAGCATAGGAGATATGCCTGGAAAAATATTGCTGGGATTTCCTGTGGGCTTATGAGGATGTGAATCACATGCAAGTAGGCAGAACATCCCGTGTATATCATAGCATACATAAGTGCTGCTTTAACATCCATAATTTGTGTATCCTGCTGTACTTGGGGAAAGGGGAGAGGAAGGGAGCAAATTGTGCAAATATACTTCAACTTGATGCTGCATTCAAGTATATTGAGGAGGAGGAGGAAGCCTAAAAAGGAAGGCATGCAGGGAGAAAAGGAGATTGCCCAAGGTGTCTGTTCCCAAAATGATGGAAAGAAGCTGGCCAGAGGATGAAGGGAGTCAGTTGTCTCCTGGATGCCAAAATGTCTTGCTATGGGTCTATGCTGCAGATGTTAGAGAGGGGGCTCACTCTGAAGATGAAGTCTGCAATCTACAGCAAGACTAACCCCCAAAACTCTCATCACATCTTGCTCTCAAATATGTGCCAAGCTGGCTGTTATCAGGATTGGGGTGGGGATGACAGAGGTACTCCAGACTGAAGTCACAGGAGAAGGGGCCTTATCTCATTGTCTGAAGGCAGACAGAAAGGAATCTCTGTGGGAGTTTCAGGGCTGGTTATATTTAGAGAGTGCTAAACCCAGCCCTTTTCAATTCAAAATCTGACAAACTATTGTATGGAGGGAGCTAAACCCCAGGGATCCAGTGTCTCTTTGATATGTTTGACTCCCACTCATGGCAGTGGAAGGCTTTATGCATCCCAGGGATACTGCTCTTCACAATGAGGCAATTTGGTGTTTGATTTGTGTTGGTAAATTCACTGACCATGCAGCCCTGCTAGATATGTGTGGGTCTCTCCCTGGTGGGCCCAAGGATTGCAGAGACCAGCTCAATTATTTAATATAAATTATTCTGGTGGAATTATTCTGTAATTGAGTTTGCAAGTCACACACAAGCCTAAATTACCAGTAAAATGTAGCTGCAGTCATATGCCTGATTTGCACACACAGTTGTTTTGCAATTACTATATGCCTGTACATGATTTTTTAATGACAACTTCAGATTCTAATATACACAGGTTACATTCTAAGTCAATGGCTACATCAGATTTCAGATTAATCTGTGGAATTACTCTAGTCATTACATCTCCTGTATCCAATTAAGATTAGCATTCTGGAATATTGAAAATTTTAATATGAGCTGATTACCCCCCATAAATTAAGTTGAAACAATTGTTTTCATAAAGATATGTGGTCTCTGTTTAAGATAAATATTCTATTATACAGGATGTTGCACTGTTTGGAAGAGGAAAAATACAGATGGGTTAGGTTTCAAAGTTGTCTCTTGTAGCCAAAATAAATTTTTTTTGTAGTTCCAGACAGCTTTAGTTTTAATAGGCGTTTAAACTCAAAAGCTGTGGGTCTTATACTAATTCAGTGCCTACCTTTAAAAGCCTTACTAATAGGAAGTGAAAAGCATTACAGAGATGAAAAAGCAATTCTCTAAGAACCTAAAGCAAGAACAGATGGATCGTTTTAATGCAGAGTTAGTGTAAACTATTCCATATTGTTTCTGATTTCCTGTAACACTGAATTTTTGTAACAGCAAGTCAACATTGTAACATTTTAAACACTATGTTCTGATATGAGCCCGACTATGGTCTCTGACTTCTCCAAAACAGATTTCAATTTCTAGTGAAATAATAATGGAAATATTTTGTCTCTCTGGTACTTGTCTGAAGCATGTCAACTGTACACTGCAGTGATGTAGATTTCCGATAGCCATTAGGTGTATAAACACCACGTATTAACTTCCATTCCTCCATTCCATCCATGTGCTAGTTAAGGCAGTTAAGGCAGTTCCAACTCGGACAAGTTAAAGACAAAACCTATCAGTACAAATGCAAAGATCTTCAACTTGAGATTCTGAAGCACAGGTTTATCTCAAGTTTTCACCATGAGGCTCTTTTCTGTAAGTTCTTTACCTTTGAAGTATTCTTATAGCTAATGAAAACTCCCCATTTGCCTGTAAAAATCACAAAACTAGGCTATTATTATCTATTTCCTGCAGTATTCTTGAAAGGCAGAAAACAGGCTGCTCCTCCTACAAAAACAACCAAAAAACCCTTGAATGCTAATGTTTTCCAAAATGTGTAGAACCCAATCCATAGAAATATGAGCCAAAAGGCCAAGTTCATGACCTTAACTCAATAAAGGCTGACACAGCCACACCACAGAGCCCTCCAGCCTCGCACCTTATCTTGCAACATGACCAGTAACAGATGCTCACAGGAGAGCATGTGTAGAGTGATCCTTTCCTTGCTGCAGCCTCACAGCTCCTGACAATCAATGACTTACAGACTTCCTGAGCCCAAAGGTGCACGTGGACACTTGTGTTTCATGTGCCAATGGCCTTGGCACCCATGCATTAGTCCAGTACCTCTTGACACTCCTGGCGATTGGGAGGTCTCAAGCCCATGCCCATGCAATGACAACACAGAAACTACCTCCAACTTCTGCTTCTAATTTCTAGTTTAGAGCTATCCAGTGTACACTCTCTTATCTGATTTTTAGATTCTCAGGTGCTCTGAATTTTTTTCTTTAATACTACTTACTTTTCACACACTGCCCCACAAAGTAATACATGAAAAATCATAAAGAGCTCTTCTTCTGTGGTGCCATTACTGTTTGATTTCACTTCTCTCCATCCTTCCTGCTGCCCGTCCTTTTATGGGTTAACTTACACACATTAAAAGAATAGTCTGCCAACTGTTTCATCCCTCAGCCTACCTGCTTCTTACGAAACACCTGCCCTGGATCACCTCCCTTGCCCAATCCCCTAGCACATGGATCTCAAAACTCTTCCCTCCACAGCTCACTATGAAGGGGAAGGGTTCTACAAACACCTGGCAGGCCACGGATTTCACTCTGACAACTGTCAAACTGCAAGAAATAAAATCATACTGAGTATGAAAGCCCACCTAAAAATACTGAGTCTCCTTAGATTCCAGTAGCTTTCTTGGCTTCTCTGCTTGCGTCACTTCACCCTTCAGCAGCCTGTTTGGTATGGGCATTTTAACCAAAATGTTTATTTTTACACTGCTGGTTTTAGTGAACTAGAGCTAATCCATGATCCTCCTTAATTACAGCAATCTCCTCTCAGGCTTCACTGACACATTTTTTCCTCATCTTCCACAATCAGATGAAATTTAAACAGCCATAACCAAACTTTCTTCCAGCCAATACGACCATGTTAACAGTTGCTCCTATCCTTTTCCTACCTTGCCTTGAAAATCCATAATCAATTTACATATCTCATTACATCTTACTGAATTTCTCCTTGATCCTTCTGGTCCCAAGCTGCAGGGTGAAATTCCCACTCCCTGGGACCATGGTAGAGGTACTGTAAAGCTCAGCTATGTCCCACTATCTCTGTTGTTTACTGTACATGTCTTTTCCTTTCGCACTGCCCCTCTCTGCCTCAGCTTCTTCACTGTTGCATATATTCTTGTCTGAGTTCCTTTAAAAAAAATTACCAGCAACAATTTTATTAAAATTAGTAATTAACAATTTCTGAGTTTAAGAACAGATCCAAACTCAGGATGTCTGGCGTTCCCATGTGTCTGCTGTTAGGCTGCAATGCTCAGAAGTACAGGAGACATTCTACAAGTCTCTTCCCCAATGAAATAACAGTGGGCTTTATGTATTTATGCTGATTAGGGGACAATTTTTACACATACCAGAAATGCAGTGAGTTTCTTCATATTACGTTCATATTCTCTAAAAGAACTTTTGCTATGCAAAAAAGGTGGGAGGCCTTCAAATAGCAGAGAAAAGCAGCCATCAGAACCAGGTTTACTCTTAATTTGCCTTTATTTCCATTCAAATCTGTGAGCTCAGTTAAGGCTTTGCAAATAGAGCCATTTTACTACTGTGAGCTGTCTGCCCAAGCTGGTACCTGTGTGCTCCATCAGAACTGGAACTGTGTGTGGGAATGGTGTACTCATAAGTTCCTGGTGCGCAGGGAACAGTTGAGTGCAGTATGTTCTGGGTTTAAAATTAGAGATGATTATGGAGAGTAAGAAGTTATAAAAATTTTTAAGTGCAGATTTAAAGCCCTGCCTGGGATAAAAATTGTATTTTGATTGTTGCAAAAGTTTAATGAGTTCTAATAACTTCTGTTCAAAACCGAATGTGTAACCTCCAAATCAGAGTGGCTTACAACTCCCTCCAGTTGTTAAATGCTCTCAAGATGGGAATTATAGATAGCACACAAAACATTTGAAGTTCTGGCCAACAAGAAATGTATCCTAAGTGGCTGGTTTCCACTTTGTTCAAACTATGACCCATTAAAATGCAGACAGATTTAAGATAGGATTCAGATCTGTGTTCGGGCAGTTCTGTAGAGAAACCCAAATAAATATCCAACAAATTGGTTTGGATGCCTGTGTAAACAAAAGGTCTATAAACAACTGCAATAAACCCCAGCAAAAGAGTCTGCATTTTGTTTGGCAGAATGTTTTCTTTATGCACTTAGATTAACAAACCATGATCTCATCATTAGTCAACAAGATACTAGAGAGACCATCAAAGCAAACTACAGGAGAGTTGAGATTGATTCATGCCAAACAAATGTTTGTAGCTAACAGCTGTATTACCACTGATTCTAATTTACTCAGCAGGATTCTCCTTTCATTTCCAAAGTGAGATGAATGTCACAATGCATGATGTAGACAGAATGTCTTCCTACTGCACAGGCAAGGAGTTGTGTGAGCTTTCTGGATCACACAATCTCTTGCTGGTTTTAGGCTTCATGAAGAATTGCAACCTGACATTTTCTACTTTAGCAATAAGAATCCAAAAGGTGATTTGACCTGTTCTGAGAAGTTTGTGAGCTTATGGTGCTACACACATGCCTTATGTAAGGGTTTAGGGAGGCTACATTAGCATTCATTACTGCTTCTGCAGAATCTTTTGGATCATATCTTGGACAGCTTGTGCCTCCTGAACGAGAAGAAGTTGTTTCCCTTTTCCTTCCTTTATGTTTTTGGTAGCATTTAGGAAGCTGTCCTTGGACAACTGCTGTGCCTCTTTGCCCATGAAAGATGCATGTCAAAAGGAATCATCTTCTTAAACCCAATACAAATAGGATGGTATATCAGTCCTATCAACATCAACAGCAGTTTAGCCATGGACTTCCATGGGGCCAGGATTTAACCTAAGGAACATATAGCTTAGGATTCTCTCCAGGAATTTGTGTTTGGGATTGCCTTTTATACTTGTGCTGCACTATTCAGTGTGCTTTTTGCAGGGCTGCTCCTCACACAGGGCATTGCACAGTCAAATAAAGCCCTTCTTCATCATGCCAATCGTTCAAATTCACCTGTCATTGCAGGAGACACACCCTGAACATGCCACGAGGTTCTAAAATGTTCTCAGAAAGATTTTGCATATAATCTGGAATTCATTAAAAATAAGGCAGACTGAGTGAGCAGCAGCATAGGTTTGAAGGTTTTGCAAAAACACTGACATCCAGTGCCTCAATAGCTGGAGAGAAAAACTATACTTCCAGAAAACATTGAAAATTTCTGTCTGGCCACACCATCTCCCCAAAAATTAATCAATCTCTTGTAACTTAAACCACTTACTGTCCTTCAGATATTCTCTCAATATACTAAGACAGGTATATAGGGTATTATTTTAAATGTCCACTAACTGATTATATATATCTCCTCTGTCAAATTTTGCACTGTTCATGGAATCTTTTAATCTATACATCTCCCTATGCAGTTCTTACCTTCAGTGTCTCATCTGTGGCAGTGTCAATAAAATGACCTGCTGTTCAGCTAGACTGCAGTTCCCCAACATTCAGGTGTTCCCTGATGACTTACTGTTAATCTGAGAGCAAAGGAAGGTTCAGAGCAAAGGAGATCCCAGACATTCCAAATGACAGAGCTGAAGAGGAAATACCACAAACCTTGGAGGTTTGCTTTTGACTCATGAGACTTTCAGTGCTGTAACAGTAACAGGCAAACCCACCTGTACCAATTAGAAATACAGATTTCTGTCTGAAAACAGAAATTGAAGAGAACATGAAAGGCAAAAACGTTTTAAAATTTCTGCACAAAGTATTTAAAATGTGACTGCATAAGCCTCCTCTTAAAAGCGACATTAAACTTCCAAATACAGAAGGCATAAATAAACAACAATCAAATGTTTTAGATCATGATATATTCTCACTGCCCATTGTCAAACGATTCACAGTCCAGAAACAGACCCTTCCAGGACTATTCTTCAAGTAGCTTTGTTGCACAGGGGTGCCTCAAAATACTTTTAAAATCTTCATTGTTGTTGGTTTGCATAACAAATTGTTTTCTTTGAGATGGACCAAATTACATCTGCCTCACCCTCCATGCAGCTTACAAGGTTCTGGTACTTCACAAGCTATCCAGGGATACTCCTGATATCAATCTTGAAGCCTATTCAAAACAAGGATGGGGAGTCATGGCTTTCTCTGCCAACATTCCTTCTGAGTAATCACACAGCTCCATTATCTGTGGGGGAGTCCTCACTTCCAGCGTTCCCTCTCCAGGCTGTACTGCCTGTTGGGAGCTCAGGGATAGAGCTGAGAGACGCCGCAGGAAGCATGTCCTGAAAGACCATGCAGATTGCAACACTATCACTTATTCCTTTCATGCTGTCTTTCTCCATAAAGAGAGGGTCAGCCACAAAAGGCTGCCTTTATCACTAAATAACCACGGTGCTGGTGCCTTCCCTAAGACTTTTCTCTACTTGTAAGTGCACAGGGCACACAATGGGAGCACAGTGAACAAAAATGCTGAGCAGCATGAGCCCCACCATCCTGATGTCTACACTGATCTCTAACAGGAAAGACACAGTGAAGCTTTCTATTAAGTTTTTACTTGGAAACTTGACAACCACTTCCCTGTATTAAAATTACTTCAGAGTACACTTTTCTAAATTAATACCACTGTCTCAAGGCCCTTTGGAGTTTACGATTTGCCATATACATTATACTTGGACTTGCATACTTGTCAATCACTTGTTTGCATGGAATCCTTTCAAAATCTTTACTTACATGTACAAAAGTGTTTTGACATTAAAGCAGAATGGAAGGTAGAGAGATGAGGGCTTGACACATTGCTCTGGCTTCCTTGGTCTGTCCTGCTCTTTGTGAATTTTTGAGGGGAAATAGCTGGTTGTTCTTTGAGAGAGGGAGGTTCAAGGCAGTGAGGGTGTGAATGGCATTGGCTGGCACTGGCTATAAACACAGAACTCTGGTTTCCAGTGTACATTCTCAGCACAGTTTGAGAGGCTGGAATTTCCAGATGACGTGCTCGATGTATGTGGGGGGGTAGAAGGCAGAAAGGATCCTTTTTTTTTCAGGTTCACTTCTGGCTGTCAGTCAAACATAGCAATAAAATCAGCTCCAATTAAGGGGATATGCAAGGAATTTCATGATAATGTCAACACTTCATTCCATCAATACAGGGGTAAAGAAAAAAAGCTTTTTCTTTTTTTTCAAGAAAAAACCTCAGTCACACTCAACTGTGGTATCACCAGATACACAGTTAATCACAAAGGTACATGAAGTGGTTCACAATTCCTTCATTATCCTGTGGGGTTTTTCCTTTGTTTTTTTTTCTTTGGGGGCCCTGGTTTCTGTTTCATTTGCTTTCTGATTACTCCAGTGCTGACTTAACTTTCTCTAGCAGACTGCCTTCAATTCTCTAAGAGGTTCAGCTTCTCATCCATTAACCCCTTGCTGCAGGGAATCTCAGTCACATAACCTTAGAAACAGAAAACAGATAGAGAGACCAGAGTACTACATGGAGAAAAAGGTCCAGCTCTGGACCCACTCCCATCTCACTTGACCTCTAAATTTCTGTGTGACATTAAAACATGTCCTAGTTAAAATAAAGCACTTACCAAGGTTCTTAGGCTTCTCAATATTCAATAGGTACTTTTAATCCTGTATTTTACCATGCAGGAGCCTAAAACTACCTGTGTTTACTTCCTTAGCTGAAAAAATGGACACAGTTACACTGCAACAGTATAAAAGCTTATCTATTTTGGATTGGTTGATCCAAGGAGAGGAGAATTTCCTGGGAGCACAGCTGCCCCTCCAACTGTACTGATGTGGAAGCACGTCAAATCTGTAGCTGTCAGATTGCTGCTCCATTTAATCTGCTCTCATGTTCATTGGTGAGATCTGCAAATTGTGGCTGCTCCAGCTGACCCCACAATCTACAAAGACATTTTGGAGGTGATTTTGACCTCCTCAACCTCCCTAAGATTATCTGTGATGCAGCTGCGGGTCAGGTCTGGGATGGTGCTTTTATAATTTCTTGTCCTGCTTGGTATTATGCTCTGTGCTGTTAATCCTGCCGAGGAGGAGGATGATTTCATCAGAATTCGATGTGTTAAACCTTGTGAACATGTCAGTGCTTTGGGTTGAAGTAATTCTAGTTACATCAATTTAAAATCTCTAATTCAGCCCTCCTAAAAGGCCCTAAAAGAAAGCCCCAAGCCATTTTAGCATAGCTACATATGGGTGAAAGGTACACAAACTTTGTGCCTTATTCCCTCGCAGTTTCTAAGGAAA
>VZRN01001036.1:395236-428535 GCA_013397935.1 Dasyornis broadbenti | reverse complement strand
AAAAAAAAAAAAAAGGAAAGCTGTCCACTGCTGATGAGAATGTGTGAGAATGTGTTTTGAACGAAGAACCTGCTGGATTATTTAAAGCCCTGCTCTACTGATAGCCAGCCTTGGCTGTTAAAATGAACTGTATGACTACATTCCCTGTAAAATGTGTCTCCATTTCCTTTCAGGTTGGGAAGCTGATCCAAGAAGCAGCTGGAAGGAGTAATTTGAAGAGAGTTACACTGGAGCTGGGTGGGAAAAGCCCAAACATTATTTTCGCAGATGCTGATTGTAAGTCAGCACTTCCATATTTTTCTTAAAAACATGTTTGCATGATGTCTTTTTTCTTATTTTTTTTTTTAACTAATTTTAGGGCACAATTTTCAATCAGAGTGAAGTGAAGCAATGCAGCTGTATCTAATGGCACTTTTCAGTCTTACAGAAGCAGCCTAAGGTGTGATATGTTTTATAAAAACACAACTTTTGAACTCAAGATTCATAGGCTACAAGAAAGCAGAAAAAGGTTATAACCAAGTATATAGACATGGTGTTTTTCACAGTCACAGTCCCACACACATTTGCCATCCTATGCTCTGCAGCAAGGTGATTTAGTGCTTTAAATCCAGAAATTTTCTGATTTTTTTGTTTCACAGCAATTATGAAAAGGGAGGGCTTTTATGGACACTTGACTTGCTAATCTAATCAGTGCAGTATTCCTTTGTTAAGCAGTTATAAAGGGAGATTATTCCGTTTAAAAAATTTTCACAGCTAAAGAATTGTGTATTGAAATATCCTCACTGCCACTGTCAGCAGGGAGCTGAAAATTTTGGCAGATGTATGATGTTGTGCAGCTGAGATTTTTGGCACCTGAGAAGGTAGAGGACAGCTGTTTAGGATAGGATATAAACACAAACTGGAAGTTTCTGCTTAAATGATCAGCAACAAAATAGTTAAAATGTTGATATCTAAATTGTCAGCAGGAGGTTTTGAAGTTAACACCCCATTAAGATGAATGAGATGGTTCACACCTTGCTCTGAGCTCTTGTTTCAGGCTGTGTGCAGGCACACTGTACTCAGTGCCTTTTCTGAGAACTTTGCAACCCCAATAAACAGACACATAAGGATTTGGTATTCTAATTTAAAAGGGGGAAGTGAATAGAATGATTCTGAATAGCATGAATTACAAGAGTTGGTTACAACCCTGTATCCATTTGCAAAACTTATCAGTATCTTAAAAACTAGGGAAAAGCTTGACAACATCCAGCAGCTTTTCTATGTAGAAATGCCTTACCAAGTCGAGGATTGACATTTCAGCCACAGTCATCCTGGTAAGACAAAAAGGCTCTTATCAGCTAGAACCAGATGCAGATATTACAGCCTTCTACCACAGTTACTCATCTCCACCTCCCACCAGATATCACCACACCTCAAATGTCCCTAACCTATTAACTCAGACTGGATCACCTCAACATTTCTAGTAGAGTGACACATGCCAGGGGCAGGTCTGTGATATGACCTTCCACAGGAGAAGGACAACTGCTCTCTTGGTCTCCCCACAATTATGACTTCCAACACCTGGCCTAAGATTTAGACTTCAAAGCTCTGATTATTTAAAAACAGCAATTTGCCCACTGTTCCAAAGGAGTGTTTGCTCTGCTTGAGGAACACTGTGTGCCAGAAGTTAGCAGAAAGCATGATAACGCTGTTGAAAGTTTAGTGCACCAAAAAACCAGAGAAGAATGGTTAGACCCCCTCATGGTTAAAAAGATTTTTAACAATAGAGGAAGAAACATAAGTTAATCACAGCTATCCACCAGTGTTTTCAATCTCAATGGAGATGCCAGGGAAAATTTGAATGTGGTGCAGGGAACACCCCATATAATTTTTCTAAAGAACACGACTGAGGGCAGAAAAAGACATTTCTGTTAGACACAGTTGTCTAGAATGTGCTGAAAGTAAAGCACTGTTGCTTTGTTTAGTCCATAAAAGATTATACTTTAAGCAATGTTCTGAAGTGCTACAGCTGGTAACAGAGGTATTACAGTGCTGTAGGGCATTGCTGGTTAGGGATGAATTCATTCTTCTTGTCTAGTCAGTTATTACACCCAATATAAGAATGTGGCCTTGAATGTCTAAATATGACTGGATCCTCTCTCCTGCTTGGACTGAATGTGTTAGTTGTACCTCCAAGGAAGTTAGAGTAGAAATCAAGGGTTGATTGTTCTGTAGCTGACCTATCATTTTAAAGCCTTACCCAGTCATCTGCATGGGTCAAGAACCTTCTGTGTTGCAGAAAAAGAATCTGGCTTTTTGGGAAGGACAGGTCTTGTCAGTATCAAAGTCAAATTCTCCGTGATCACAGAAAAATTTTCCCCTCCTACAGTCACCAAATCAGATGTCTTTAGGTGGGGCACATCCTGCTTCTGAGGTTCCCTTAAGAGTTTTAGTTGATAAATGACATGTTTCTGGATATAAGACACTGGTGAAGTTGTTCTTGCATACCCTACTCCTATCGAGTGCTAAAGCACTGTCTTACCTTCTCCAATGGGAATCATCCTCATTTATGACCTGAGCCAACTACAGTATGTTTTGATTTAGTTTTATTTAACCAAATCCTACTTTGGAAGTTTCATGGATGTGGTACTGTGTAATACACACAACACTGGTGCAAAGGCAGATTTGCCTGCGGTGTTCCAGTGCAACATGTGCTGTGTTGGTTTTTCAGTGGACTACGCTGTGGAACAAGCTCACCAAGGGGTCTTCTTCAATCAAGGTCAATGCTGCACAGCAGGCTCACGGATTTATGTGGAAGAATCAATCTACGAAGAGTTTGTTAGAAGAAGTGTAGAACGTGCAAAGAGGAGAGTTGTGGGGAGTCCTTTTGATCCAACTACAGAGCAAGGTCCACAGGTAAAGGAGTGGGGCTTTGGCTCTACAGCCCAGGAGGTGCCTGGAGGTGTTTAAACTCCACTAAGGCAGAGGTCAGTCAGTGCACACTCACTCATGGTCTAGGTAACTGACATGATACATACTTTCAAGATTAAAATTCTAAATGAGTAAATAGTCTGTGCAGCTCTGAGGTATTTCTTGTTAAATTAAAAAAAAATCTCAATTTAAATACCAGTATTTGCCTCCCAGTTTTAAGCGCAAGGTTTGAATCTTCAGCCCCCAAAATATAGCTGTAAAGTGTAAGAAGCTCTCAAGAGTGTCTGTGAGCACTTACTTTCAAGAACTGTCTACAACCATAACTATGCTTGTAGATCCAGAAATTCTAAGCAAAAGATGGGCATAATCAGAAATAAGTCTTTAGAAAATGTTCCTGCCACTAATAACCAGCTGGGCTTATAACATTTTCAGGAAGTTAACCTGGGACAAAAATTAATGAGCTGGTTTTTTTGTGCTTATAAACTAGATTGTTTATCAAGAGCGTGGGTTAAGCCACAAACGTAAGGTGACACATCTTTTAGAAGTCTGAGCCCTAGGTTACAGGCAGCACCTGCTTGTAGATCCTTGGTATCAACAGCTCAAACAGTAGTGAATGGAAGCATGAAGTGACTCACTGGAACATGACCTGCCTAAAAACACCTATTTGGACTCGATTGTCAAGTACGTGATCTGTACATCAAACAGCTTCTTCTCTCTTTCAGATTGATAAAAAACAATACAACAAAATCTTGGAACTCATTCAAAGTGGCATTACTGAAGGAGCAAAACTTGAATGTGGAGGAAAAGGGCTAGGAAGAAAGGGCTTCTTCATTGAACCAACAGTGTTTTCCAATGTAACAGATGACATGCGGATTGCCAAGGAGGAGGTATTCACACTCATGGGCAAGATCCTTTTAGAATGTCCTAAATATTATTTTTTTTTCTTTCGTTTAACTCCTAAGACAAAAGCTCCAGAATGAAAATTACCACTATAGTAAAAAAAAATCTTTTCAGAACTCCTTATGCACACAGCAAGTGACATCAGTTGGGTAAGGAAGCTCAATTTTTGTCACTGACTGTAAGCTGTGAGACATCAAAGAGGAGATATGGGTAGAATGGATGAGTTCCACTTGGGCACCTGCTTTGAGAAATTCATGCAGTTTTACAGACAGATTTTATCAGTATTTATTACTAAATTTTGCTGTGGGAATTTTTCAACAGCATAATAGGAGAGAGAAGATAATTTAAAAAGAAGAATAAAACAAGAATAAAATGCCTCTGAGGGGGCTGTTTAATTAATTATTAATCTTTCTTGCAGATTTTTGGGCCTGTTCAAGAAATACTGAGATTTAAAACAATGGATGAAGTTATAGAGAGAGCCAACAATTCTGATTTTGGGCTGGTAGCTGCTGTCTTTACAAATGACATAAACAAGGCCCTGACAGTCTCTTCAGCAATGCAGGCTGGGACAGTCTGGTAAGCAGAAGTTATCCCACTCCCACTCCTGAAGATAAAGAGTTTGACTCACTATCATTATTTCATTTCAGTTTTGCACCCTTTGTTAAGAGTATTCATCCAGACCATCGTAGTGGTGAATCACGAGCCAAGCCATGGAACAGCTGTAGGGAGGTGTTGTGGTGCTCGCTGCTAGGGAATGCTAGGGGAGGCTGGAAAGCACCTTGCTTCCCAGGAGCATGGCAGCCACTGCTGACGCTTTACTGGAAACAAACAGGATAAATGATCCTTTCTGGGGAGCAGAGGAATCCTGGGAGCTTTCTGCTAAAGGCACAAAGAGTTGTGTACTTTCTACAACATTAAGGAACAGAGGGGACACCTCCAGTCTTTAGGAATAGGTAATGCCAACCCTAGAGTTTAGTAGCTTGCAATTTAGTATGTCAAACCTGAGTAAACTAAGGATCTGCAAGACATTAGGGAGAAAAAGGGCAAATTCAAATCCAGCAGCTCCTTGTTATAAACCGGCACTGAGGTTTGGGAGCAGATGAACAGTTCATTACTGAAGCTATGTCCAAGTGAATGGTGCTCTCCTCTGGCCCTCACAGGTCAAATCCAATTCTCCTTAGGAGTAAGAAGCAGAATGTTGTTTTTGTAGCATAAATCCTTCATTTCTTTTCAACATGAAACAAGTTTGTTATTACTTAGAGGTATAGAGTGTCCTTAGCTCCACAAGTTTCAGCCTCTCTCTCTGAGCTATCCAAAGGTTTCTCTGGCAGTGCAGCTGGACTTAATGCCTCTTCTTGTTACAGGATAAATTGCTACAATGCCTTAAATGCCCAAAGTCCTTTTGGAGGATTCAAAATGTCTGGCAATGGGAGGGAGATGTAAGTATTACGCTGCTGTTTTCTAAATAGTTTTCAACTCTACAACTTAATAAACATTAGTGAATCCTTCCATGCAAATTAAAATCCAGAAATATTCCAACTTGAGAATCAGGGCATAATATAAGGTGACCTTTAATCATTGCCAGTTCTAAATGCAATTGATTTGCATTGTAAGACCACGTGTTTTGATTTTTTTTTTTTTTTAACATTGCAAACTAACTTATTGGAATTCTCTTCTTATCCTGAAAGGAACTGAAAATTTCTGAATGTTTTTCTGAACTTGTAACCTGTGTTTTCTGGAAGGTTTTGTTAGCCATATTAACCATCACTTTTCAGAAAGAATCTCTCTTTGGTGCTGCCAAGTGCTTGTTGACTGGTTTCGTGTACTTGTTTCAGAGTTGTTTTGTCATATATCGTGCCTCTCTTGCTAGTTTTGCCTTTCCTTTCTTCAGTTTTCACTATATTTATTAATATAGGTGCATCTGAATTTTACGCAAAAGTTATCAGCTTGCAGATTTTTAAACAATGTTACATGAAATCAGGTCTAGGGAAGGAAATAAATGTATTTAGATCCCTTTGAAAAAAAATCACTTGCCATTATAAAGCTTTCTGTCTTTCTTATTCCATTCAAAACTAAGTGCTAAATATTTTGAAATGGAACTCCACACACAAATACTGCCCCATGTACCTAATTTAAAGTCTTACCAGTTTCTCATTCTCCTTACAATCACAAGAAAGTTTAGCAATTGCATCAGCCCCAGATTGGTTACATACCAAGGATTCAATTAATTTCTGTGCAGGAGGCATGTGTACCAGATATGTCTCACCTAAGTTTTCAAAATAGCTTATGGCTAATGGCAAACTCAGCAGTAAAAGTAAAGTAAGGTCAAACTCTTTAAAACTTTAAATATGTTGAAGTATACAACTTGATCTATAAAATAAGCTCTATGTAGTCTGAAGTATTTTCCCTCGTTAGGGAGTACTTTGAATAACACATTCATACTATTCACATTCATGAATTATGAGGTGATCTCACACTGGCATAAATATGTCAGGTCATCTAACTCTTATCATTGTGAAAATATTCTAAAACTACTAAGCTTGATAGAGCACATGAGTAACTTGACACCCAGGGGTGACCCCACTGACTCCAGGGAGGTTGAGCTGTGCAAGCAAAATATTCACATATTGATGTCGTAGAGTTCTTGAAAGGGGGGAAAGCCCAGGCAGCACCCCAGCTCTCAAGGAAAAATCTATGGTAATTGCACACTTGGTTCCCACTACAGCTTTGAAAGTGTTCATCATGAGCAATAAATGTTTGGAATGGCAATAATGTCCATCTCACAAAGATGCCCAAAAACCTACCTATGAGTAATTATTCTACTCCTTTCAGAACCTCTTTGATCAGATACCACCTTCTAATTCACCTCCTCCACCCTGCTTTAATACCTGCATACTTTTTATTAAAATGCCAATTTCCTAGATTCTTGCTTTTAAGGGATACATTTTAGAGCATAAATAATGTTGAGTGCGGCAGTTAAAGAAAAAAGGGAAAAAGTGTCTACACATAAGTGTGTCATTGCTATGCTGACACTGTTACAGCCAGATCATAACTGGGCCACTGTGCTGCCTGTTCCAGCACTGCATTATCTGGGACTTGTTTTGGTCCTTCATTTAAATTCACAGGTTTTCATCTCAGGCAAAAAATGAACACACAGTTGAGATCTGTGATACTCATTTTACATTCCCACAAAATGTAGCAGGGTATGTGCCTCCCCATAGAGAACCAGAACTCATGTAAACAATACAGGTGATTTCTGTTTGCTTTAAGACTGCTTGCAATATTCTTGTATTCTTGAAAGGGTCTAAAAGACATGGATTTGGGTTTTGTTTTCATTTATGCTTCTTTAAAGCTTCTTATCACTGCCGGGGAGATGTAAAATTTAACTCCTGTAACTAAAAATTGAGTGATTCACCCCAGATAGCCACATGTGGCCATTTTATATTAGAGTTCCCCAAAATTCTGGCCTCTGTCCAAATGTCTTCAAGGGAAGGAAGTGCCATTCTACTTCAGATCTCTCCTTTAATGTCATAGGAATTATTATTGTCTGGGTAGCTCTGAGATACAGCAGTGCACACCTGCATTCCAAAAAACAAGTGCAAGCAGGAGATTGGCTTGGAGTTGTAATTCTTTCCCTTATGTCTTTTTCTCTTGGACTGAGGGAGGAAAGAGAGTATGTAATATTTATTTTTTAAAAGCTTTTTTTCCCCCTTCCCTCACACCTACACAACCAAGGGACAGCACCATGCAGACTTGACCCATGGCCTCCTTCCTTTTCACAGGCACAAACTTTGTTCTCACTTTGATACCAAACTGCAATCCAAGAAGACCCACAGTGGCCATGGAATAGGATGGTTTTGCTCCCTGTATTAGGCTGTATTAGGACAATCAAGCCCTTTAAATGAACACACACTGACTCTTCTGCTCTGAATGTCTGGCATAACCCATCTTCCTATTCAGCAAGTGCAGCTTTTTAAGTTTTGAAAAATACTTGCCTTAGAATTCATTACAATTGTCCATTTCCAAACTTTTGACCAGAAAACAAATGTATAAAACCCTGAAGGTATGAGCTGAAGGAACAGACAATAAATGTCTCTAATTTTGTTTGGCACACCAAGATGAGAAATCAAGTGGCATTTGGAACATACATGAAGTCACTGGCTGCTGTGGCTGGGTTATCTATTGGCTTGCAAAAATGTGTCCAATGGGCGTCTGGAGTTACACGGCAGCCCTGCTGAATCCAGGAACTTCCACACAGACACTTACTAGCATTAGTTCCTGGGCTCCAGGAAGCTCCTGCTGACAGCTTCCACTGAGCTCTAAACGAATGCTTCTGATAAACAGCTGAAGGTATTGGTCATTCTTTGGAGACAAATCCACCACTTTCTACTGAAAGCTGAGGGTCATGTGGTCCAGATCAATGGGAACCTTTCACATGTAAAAAAATCGTCACTAATATTTGCTTGCAGGTACTTAGACTCTGGTAAATTTAAAAAATGCCTACTGAATCATCAGTCTGACATATCCTTTCCCATTATATCGCATATAAGGATTACCTGCTGGATAACAGGCACATCAGAAAGCTTTCAAAACTACAGATGAAGTGATATGGGCTGGTAAATACTGGTATTTCTGCTCAAATGAATTAACTTTCCAAGGGAGGTTACAGGAGTTTCACCCCAGTGTTAGATTTTGTGTAAAATCTATGGGGTAGAAGTAAATACAAAATACATTATGCAATGCTAGTGGCCTGCAGAGGGGTTTAATTGGCTTGAACAGTGGCCTCTCACTCCATTTTGAAAGACTTATTAGAAGGAGGTTCTGAGGAATTCCTCTGAAATATTCTTTATGGTTCAGTTGGCGTTAAGTACTGCACAGGAGAATCCAGAGGGGAGGCAGTGTCAAATAGTAAACCTGGTAACATCACATCCATGCCATCATGTTTTAGATTTTAACATAAATAATAGAGCAATACTGTGTGGTTTTTAGGGGTGGGGATAAAAATTCAACCAAGAAACAAATGTCTGTAAGAACTCATGCAAAAGAATCCTCATTGAGCTAATATGGAAAAGATACTCTACTTCCAGACTTGGACTGTACCAGTTTGGAGGTGGAGACAGTGTTTGTTTTACATACACACAATCTGGAAGGCACATTATAATTTCATTAATGACATAAAGAGACTTCTCTATTACTCAAAATAAGCCCAGGAAAATGGAATACCTGGACTTCAGAGAAGACAAGCGTTAAGTCCTAAGAAGCCATGCAACATCCAATCTAAACCTCAGCAGTGGCCAAAGAAATGAGCCAGGCTGCAGTTGACTAAAACAAAATGTTAATGGCATTCAGAAACACCCACCTTTTCAGCATAATTTATCCAAAGCAGAACATGTAGCCCTCAGAGCCATGTGTCAGATGACTGGGACCTCGTAAGCGGCTGCTTTCTTGCAGTATGGAGGATCTTACATAAGGTGCTGTGCCAGGACAAAACAAGGAGCTTTACAAGGAATCACAGAAGGGAATCTGAACCAGCTGAACCCTCTTCCACATTATGTGTAAATGGTGAATTCTACTGCTGGATATTTTGTTAGGGAGAAAAGATCAATGGCTTAGGAGTCAAGTTCATCTTTATCCACGGTTGTAAGTAGTTCATTTTTCATTGTACTCAGTGTGGACCTTCCCTTTCTTGAGTGCAAATTTAAGCAGTCATTTCACTGGTCAGTGGGGGAGGTCTTGGTGTTTGGACATTTTCAAGGTCTAGAAAGGACAGAGAACAACAATTCACTCCCAGTCGCTCCATCAACAGACAGTGAGTATTTCTGGGTTTAATGTTCTGTATCTCCTTATCAAATTCTGGAGCTTTTTGTTCTTTTGACCTCAACTGAACTGCAATTTTGGGTTATAACTTAACTTTATTAAAAAATCACTTTGCAGATTTTTGCTCAATAAACAATACCTGGTATAAGCTGATGCTGCAATTTATTTTTTAGGGGTGAATGTGGATTGAGAGAATATTCTGAAGTTAAAACTGTGACAATAAAGATCCCTCAGAAGAACTCCTAAAATGACGAAGGACCGTGTTGTGCAGAAGAGCACATGATGCCACCTTCTCTATTCCTTATGGAGACCAGCACTCAGGAATAAAAAGTGTTACACAATATATATTTAAGAAATTAAGTTGCAACATATATACTAGGCACATAACTGCGTACGTAATGCAAACCAACTCTGCATGTTTTCATAAAACGCTCCTGAGAATCGTTACATCTTTATAAGACAAATCATAACAAGAGATAGAATTGCTACTGGGCATCATTTAATAACGGTTCTAGCTACGAAACTGTTAAATGCAAATGCATGCACACACACATTTATCTCTTCTTTAAATAAACAAAATAAGTCTTACTGCTTTCAGGTTGCCTTCTCAAACAGACCTGCCTTGTTCTGACATTGTAGTTTCAATCAGGGCTCTACAAGCCGATTTTACCCAAAACACTAGCAATGAACAACACAAACAAGTATCATTGATGTTCTTAAAAAATAAAAGACTCTGAACGGTAATGGCCCCAAACCTGGTATAGTGGCAACTTTCCAGTTGGCATGCCCACATAGAGAGGTCAGACTGGGAGGGAATCAATCTGCTGCATGGACAATGAAAGCCAAATACTTATCAGTGAGATGTGGTTTTCATGGCTCACAGCAATTTGTATTTCAAAGCTTATTTTCATAATTACTTTATGTCTTGCTATAAGCAAAAAGTCCTCCTTCACTTACAGGAACTTGAACGGATTTACCTGCCTGCCAAAAGAGCAAGGCCAGACAGGGTGGGTGGGTGTTAACAAGAAAAGGAACAGATTCCAAGGCTTCACAGAATATTTCAGCTTTCACTGCTTGTCTAGTTTTGTTGTTGTTGTTGTTACTGTTGTTGCTTTCACCTTTTTTCTTTTTTTAAACAAATATATGCACGCACAGGCTCCATTTATTTCTCTGCTATTAAACTGCCTGTGATTACACTGGGAATCATTAAGTACTTGTTACAGCTTTTACTAAATGATGTCTTGCCATCCTCACCATGCTTGTGCACCTCAGGTGATGTTACTGGCTGGTACTGAGTTTTCAATTATATTTGGGGTTTTTTGGCCCAGGACAAAAGTATGAGCAAGGTCTTTCATAAGGGAGGTGTTCAAAGCCTGACACAATTATTACCTGCTGCCTACAGAATCTCTTCCAATCTGTAACTGACAAACTAAACACTATCTCTTTCTTCTTTCCAGCTACAGAACTCATCAATTCCCCAGATTTTTTTAAAAGAGCCTTCATTTTATTTTTAGCTTAGAATTAAGAAAACCTATTTTAGAAGTACAGTAAATTATCCACACAGTGTAGTTACATGATCTAGGGTGTAAGGACAGAATTACAGCCTCAGGTGTAAGTTCTCCTAGCTGCAGAGTCTATGCTATGAACTGTTGAAAACTCCAGACCTGACCAGCAACTAACTTCTGCATGTTCTTAACTTCCTTTACTCTCTGAGAAATTCCTCTTAGATTTGAAGTTGTATGTGTCCTTCAACATACTGCTGGATCAGGACAAGAGTCTCCAGCACTTTGTAGTGTGGTTGCCCTCAATATTTTGTAATTCATGTCAAACTGTGTATGTGTTTTTAAAGCAATATGGATACATGTTTTTATTCAGAACTGATGGTACATTCACAGACATGGAGATAAATCAAAGTATTCCTGAGTTGTTAAATTTGAATGCCATATACTTCTACTGTAGTTTATGTCAGAGTGAAGAAAACCAAAATACAGCAAGTAAGAGATTAGTTATCTTTTAAACTGCAATATAAAATGTGAAAAAGGAGATTTTACTTCTTTTCTCCTATTTACTTAAGAAAGAAACTTCCTGTGCTTACAGCATTTACACCATGTACTCTTTTGTATTCTTTTTGTGTATTTTGTATGTCTGTGCTTTATTCCCAATACATTCAGGTAAATAATATAGAGTTGCCATTTTTTTCAATCCTGTCACTGCAGCTCCATTTGATGTACATGGATTTGTGAAATCCTTTTTTAGATGTACCATCTGCATGGATCCAACAAAACATTTTTCCAGTCCCTGCAGCTTTTTGTTACAGTTTTTAATCATGTATATAGTTATATGTTATTAAAAAAGTAAAAGGATATTTTCTATGAAGTTTTTTCCATTAAAAAGGTTTAGAGAAAGACTTTAGACTGTGAGACTCCTTTATTGTTGACAGAGCTATAAAAATATTAAAAAAAATATTTTCTTAGCAAAAGATCTGCTCTCACAGTAGCTTTATTTTCATTTGCAAAAGTGAATGAAGTAAAAGGCCAATTACATTTTCTGGAATATTATTGCAGCTGTATGAAAACACTTGTGAATTGCAGATCTAGGTCATAGTCAAAGTTCATCCTCACCCTTATGGTCATAAATTTTAGCTATTGGGGCAGGTCTGAAGTCATCAAAACCAGTGGGGCAGCCTTGCAAACTGCTGCATCACAGCTTGATTTTTGGATAATGTCTTAAAAAATCATGATGTCTTTTCTTTCTCTAGTAGATGTTTCATAGAGATTATTAAATTAACACTCAGATCTTTTATGGAGTGATAGTCTACTTATCTTTGATTTCAAATGCTAACACGGGACAAGGACAGACTGAATTCCCATGGTCAGGCACTATACGACTCTCCCTCAAGCAATACCTTTATTCCAGGTTACTTTCATTGCCAGAAACTGCATACCTTTTCAAAATGGTGCCTTTTTAGGTAAAGTAACTCCTCAGTTAATATGGCCAAGCTACTTCATTGTATGGCATGCCGTGGTCATACCTCAGTGTCACAGAATAATCCTGTTGGTTTAATCAACACTCGGCAGTCAATCACAATAAAGTAACTTGACTAGAATAGATGGGATAAAAGAGAATAAAACTCTATAATAGGAGGGAAATTGCATTCACAGGAAGGAGTACTGTTCTGAAAATATGAGATATCAGGTATATATTACACAGAGTATCATTTCTATTTAACTAGTGGCATGGACAACTCTGCCATGGGACTTTGGGTGGACAGTTAGCACTTTCAATAGTCCCCATCTCTCTGACCCACTTGCAACCTGTCTCACCACTCCAAGCAGTCACAGAAGCACAAGAAATGAAGACCTTATTTGAATGCAAAACAAAGGAAGGAAAGTTGTTCTGGAACCCACTGAAAACAAGGAGTGTTGTCTTCTAGTGAAATGAACAAAGTTTAGTCCATAGTAAATAAGCACTCTGTGGAGCTCCAGCCAGTGGAAGTGAATGTATCAATAAAAGTGTGTAGTAATTCACACGTTTATTGGTACCCTGTTACACAAAATGTTCTTTCTCTTTCTCCCCACAGAGGCCAGGATAAAAAACCTTGCCTTGCGTATGTAGTGGCACTGTGTGTCACAGTACCCTTGTATTTCTCAACTCTGTCCTGGAAAAAGAGAACCAGAATAACACTGAATTCAGGGCACCAGCTGAGCTAGAGAGGAAGTCAAAGACAAGCAATATACTGTACTTTTTACTTATGACTCTGCATGGTTACCCCTAGAGCTCTGGAGAGCTATGTTTCCCACCTTACATTTGCATCCATACGTCTCCATTTACTGCATGCTAAGTCCATCAACACAGGAAGTTATTTTTCTCATAACAACTTCATACCACAATGACTGATATTCACAGTGCTATATCTATCAGGAAGCAGGAAAAGCCTCTGTGGCTATTAGATGCCATCAACATTCCCAACCCATTCAAACAGACTTCTCTCAGCACATTAGACTACAGCTGCATAAAACGCATCTTCCCCCCTCGTCCTCGTTAAACACAGAGTCTATAATTCTTTCTGTATCTTCACTGTATCTTCTGTGTCCACTGACTGTGCACAGGTACCAGAGAACTGTGTGTGGCCAGGAACTCCTGAAGCAAGTGGGGGACTTTAGCATGAAGTTGGGCCATTTATAAGGACAGATTAGTCTAAAGTGAGTGTAGTGGTATAATTTCACATAACTAAAGTGTGGCTAGAATATGCTACTACTAAGGCTTGGGTTCCCACTTTACTCTTCCACAGAGCACAGTGTGGACTGCTGGGATGCTGGTTTCAATAAGCACTTTCCTAGTTTTTCTCAGAGGACCAGAACTGACGCACCGGAATTCAAGGTTAACAGAAGTAACAGATGATTACAGCTGGCTGCAGCACAAGTTCAGGCATTTCAGTGGTGCAGAGCAGGTTAAGTTTTCTGTGTAGCCACAGCTGCTACACTGGGCAGTGCTCAGCACCAATTGCCTGGTTGTCTGTGCCTTAGGCCTAGAGGCTGCACATACACACAGGACTGAGAATCTGTCCCAAAGACAGTGAGTAGAGGCACAAGGCTGACTTGCCTCTCAGTACAACAGGGGTAAGTCACCAGAGCTGTTGCATAATGTCCCTGCCTAAGTCCGTTAGCTTACTGTTGGAGAGGGAGAAAAAGCACATCTGCATGCCACTGGTTCCTTAGAATGGTTGATTGTGAAACAGTTCTGGCAGCCGAGTTTACATCCTGAACCCTCACTAAAAGCCAGCCTCATCCCACTAGCACAGGTATTCTAGAGCTCAGTTGCACCATAAAGACCAGAACTAATTTTTTCTGATATCAAAATTTAGATCCACTCAAGCCAGTACTGAAGAGAGACTGCACCTACAATCCACTGCTTCTCCATGGTGAGCATTTGCACTGTTACTGTTCATGAGTTTCATCAAATAACAGAGGCTGTCTTGTATTGTGCACAGCACATGGTTTTGGCTGAGCCTGCAGTGCCAGCAAGCACTCCAGGGAACACTTTTTTCACCTGATTTCATGTGACATTTATAAGCACATTATGGAGGGCCTTTGCCATTAGCTCTAATACCCTGAAGTCTCCAAGGCCCAGGAAGGGTGGGATATCTGCTGGGATGATTTGCGTTAGGGATCAACTGAGTCTACATTACTGATATGTTCCCCAGTGCATTACTGTAACCATTCCTTGTACTGCCCTTTAATCCTAGTACCTAACATCAAATCCTGCGATTCCAGGTTGCTTTCAAGGTGTTTTTATCTGCCTGGATTCTCTTGATGAGACACACTACACAAACGCAGACCATGCAACCGCAACAGCAATAAACTTTAAGAAACGCTCCAGCTGCAGAGGTTGCCAAGGAGGCTGTGCACACAGCAGGCTGGAGTAACCCAAAAGGGTGCTTGTGAAATGTTTGTGCTGCTGGCAGGCAGCACATTGCCAGGACAGATCACACATCATGCATTTGCACATCAAATGAAGCTGCACTCGTCTGAGAGCATGGGAAAGGCCTGTCTTGAACGGCATGTGTCCTACTTCCTAAACATGTATATTTTACACTTTACACTTGGTTACTTGGCCAGATTGAAAGTACCGCAAGTTCCCCAAAGCTTGTCGTTTTGCCTTTGAAGTAGAACTGTTTGGATAATGTTTCCTTTGGCAATTTATCTATGTAACAAAGCAGGAACTTAACTGCATTGGCCTCTCAACAATCCACCGCTAGCTTTTGTCGAAGTCTTCATACGTTTGTGCATATGCGCTCTCACAGAATTTGATAATTTTTCATGACCTTGCTTAGCCTCTCTCCTTCTCCCTTATGGTTCCTCATGATGAAGCTGGTGCTCATATTAACTCGCTTAATTTTGGGGGTTTTCCCTGCTCCATGTATGCCTGAGTTCCCATTTCCTATAGCAGCATAATTAGCAGGATGTTTGTGTGCACCTTGCTCCTGCTGCCAAACAAAAAGAAAACGTGTTTCTACTGCTTGCCCTTGCTAAAGGGTTTCAGCTCATGGTCCACTGCTTTTCCCTCTCTCCGTACTCTCACTGTACCACGAGATGGGACATAAGAGCAGGATCTCCGGAGAAGTTTCTGCTGTTTCCTGCTTTCTATTGGTCCAAAACCTCTCCCACAGTCTTTGGCACTTGACATCTAATCTCGAAGCACAGTCAGTGCCTGGCAAGAGAGGCCTCCTTTTAGTTTTTGATTTTGAACATCAGACTCAGGTTTCTGGGAAGGATGCTGAATGGAAAGGTGCACTTTGCTTCCACCAAGAAACTACAGATTAGGGATTTTGGCTAAAGCCTTCCCCTTGGACCTAATGGTCCACCACTAGGCCAGAACTCACAGCTTCGTTATTCACCAGAGAAGATTGTAGCTCTCACTCAGAGCTGGCTGCTGAGATGCCCTATCCCAGGCTGTACAGCTATGGGGATTAAGCAGACAGACTCTATTAAAATCAATGAATTTCAAGAAGTCCAGAAAAGTCACCAAACACTCTTCAGCCTTATTCCTCCAGCATCATGTACATACATATTCTGTTTTAAACACAACCTGGCTGTGAAATCAAGGAGACAAACATTTTGTTGCCAAAGAAATGGGCATTGCCAGAGCTCCCATCTGTTGCTCCTGGAGTAGCCTGGAGCTCCTGAGTAGTATCAGGAAAGCTCCCGCACTATGAGACGCTGCATTGCCCCAGGGCTGCCTTACCACAGGGGCTGTCACGTCTGGTGTATGGGAGGAGGCTCCTGAGAGCACTGTGCCCTTCTATCCAGGCATGAAACGAAACTGGATCAAGACCCTCTTTTGAGAATCTCTCCTGTGTTTCTCCACAGTGCACACTGCACACCTTAAGCCACAGGAAGCCATTGCTACAGAGCTCCTGGGGACTGTTAAATTGGCCAGGTCTCTGATCCCACCAATATATACAGAATCACCTACTCCCATAAAGGAGACTGCAGTAAAGCCCAGAGCAATTCCTACTCTGCCTTTTCTGCAGCCCAGCCTCTCCAGCAGTCTTCCGCTTGCAGCATTTGCCTCCCAAGGACAAACACATTTATGGGGAACAATGCCCAAGAAATACCACTGGTAAAATAGACTTTTACAGAACTTTTCTTAGGGAACGTCTGACACTCCACAATTCCCATTAGATTCCCTTTTGTAAACCTTTCTGATGACACTATTTCAGATCACTCTAGTGGGAAAATGATGGTAGGCTTCAGCTGCCCAATGCCTTTCAAAAAGACATAGATACACAGATCTCCTGCATCTGTAGCAACTTCATAGTCAAGTCTCTGAGACAAATGTTTTGAGTTAATTTCATATTCCATTATAGAGACATAAAAACTAGAATGACAAAATCACTGCAGAAACTGTTTCTCAGTGTTCCAAATCACCTTGTAGCTCTTTCCTATGAAAATACCAAGCCTGGTTTTTCCCCCTGTAGTGAACTTGCATGTGTATTATAGAAGGGCTTGTGCAATACTCTGCTAAAAGACAGGGTTGCTGGTTGATTTCTATTGTAAAAACACATAGAGCATCCTGAGCTCTTTCTCAGGGTTTTGGCAAAGAGGCTCTTTTAACTAACTGTGTTCTTAGGTAGAACAGGAACAAATGACTCCATGATTTGTTTTCACAATGTCCTCTCTGGGAAGACTAATTACCAGCTAACCTTCTAGCATGCAGTCTCAAACATGAAAAGAGTGGGGCCCTGTTCCTTTTCAGGAAAAATTCATACTACAGACTGCAGAATCTGTCTGGTTGGGGGCATTTTGCTGAAAGTTTTTAAAAGCTCTAGGATTATGGGCTGGCCAAGAGATTTCATGATGCTTTTAGAATTTTGAAAAATTGAGTGGAAAAAATCCCACGCTTTCCTCAGTTTGTTTATTTGGGGTAGTAATACAGTCACCAAATCAATGCCACTGGAAAGGCTGTTCTCAGCTGTTTTGCTGACAAAGCACAGAAGAACAAAGGTAAATTTCATGCATTAGTTGTGGAAGTTGTGTTCAGCAGCGAGATCAACATTGCACAGAGCACTGTGTTGAGCAGCAGAATCTGCCTGAGAAAGGAAATCAAACTGATGGGCTTCTTCCAATCTGCCTTTGTTTCACACAAAGTTCCAGAACAAGCAACTTTTTATTCTTATTATTCTTTCTGCTGGACTTCTTTCTCCCTTCTTAATTCCTCTTCCTCTTGGAGTAAACGGTGCCTCTCTAAAGGTTTGGGCTAACGCAAAGCCCTGAATGTGCATGTAGTCTCTCTGCTGGTATTTTCTAGCTTTGCAATTAAACGCTGGGAAGGCCAGGGAGTAGCTTCTCATTAGGCTGTGTTCCTGGATGATTGAGACTGCAGAACCAAGGCAGCAAACATCACTGAGTTTTCTGGACTCAGGCACAGTAGCCAGTGTCATCAGTCATATCTCCATGAGCCTACCTTAGCCATCCTAACCAGTCCAACACTCCTTTTCCCAATTATAGTTATCAATCTTTACAGCAAATAATTTTGTCATCTATTTTTACTGGGCAAATAAGCAGCAGCAAACATACTGTATGTTCAGAACTCATTGTTCAAACATGTTTTATAACCTTTAAAATAAAATTAAACTTGCTAGGTTTTTAAGTCTTTCCCTGCTTTGAATGTTATTAAAGCTCTGGAAGACATGCTTAATTACTTTAGCTTGAGTTGCAAACCATCTCCCATTGCAACCACAGGCAAATTAGTATCTGAGCAACTGTAGATGCTGCTGAGCAGAGAGAAAAACTGATAAACAAGGACAAAATTTACAGATGGGAACGGGGAGTGGGATGTTTAAATGGGTTTTCACTTCCTCTTTTCCCCACAGTCCTTAGCACTCCTTGTACAGCTTCATGCCCCACTCCCAGTCATGCACTTGAGTACATCTCCTGCACAGCTCCTCCTCTACAACTGTCCTTTAAGTGCTATTATTTTAGAAATTTAAATAAAAAGGTTTCTCTGTATATAAGAAATCTAGTTACATAAACCTCAAGCAATATTCAGAATTTCCAGAATCCATATAAAATCCAAACCCATGCATTTGCTATGGCTGCTTATTTATGTCAGGGATTTTCGAGAAGTTCAGACCTGGAAAGAAACTTGTTCTCTCTTCATGAGTCTGTAGATATCATCACTTCCTATGGAATACATTTACAGTACAAAAAGGCTTTGGATGATCTACAAATCAAAGTTACAAGAACTGTGGGAGTTCCAGTTACAAGGTAAGCACCCATTCTGAAACTGTTTTAATAAAATCAAGTTATTTCAGCTGCAATGTCCCTGCAGGGACAACAATATTTGCTTTCTTTTGCAACATCTTTGTCAATCGTCCTTCATGGCACGAAAAAGGAAAGTTGTTCATTAATCACCTGATTATTTGTATGCAGTTGATCAAAACCACATCCTCTACAAAAATCCTAGACTTGGTATAGGCCTTGAAGGTTTTAAAAGTAGGAAAATAATTATTGTTATCATTTAACAGACAAGGAGGTGATTGGAAAAAAAAAAAGGAGTAACTCATCCCAAGATTACAGAGGACAATCTGCTGCAAAGGCTAGGACTAAGCACGGACCTCCTGGCTCCTAGAACAGTGACCTGCTTGGTACTGGCTTCTTACTTATATTATTGCAAAGGAAAAATTAAGACATGCAAACACATATGCAGAGATTATGAGACTCTTGCTGAGGAATTCAGTTTGTTTAAAGATCTGCAGAACTAGAATTTACACTTTTGAAAAACTGACCTGAGGAAAGCCCTTGAAATTCTTTGGAACTAATGATCTTTCAAGGCCTTGCATAAGTAGGGTTTGATTTTCCTTGTTACACATAGCCACACCAGCCACTCGCTTCTACATATTTAGACTCAGTGCTGGATCTCTCAGCTAATAAATAGTACCATCAGCTTTCAGCATGGCTTGACTGTAGATAAATGAGCTTTTCAGCACTCGTATCAGTTTACTGCAGTTTTGGTGTGTTGTTTCCTGCTTCTCCACAGTCAAGTGGCAAGTTCGATCTTGGATACACCTGTGATTTATTTGTTTGTTTATTTATTTACACATATACACATGTTCAGGCTGCAGGTGTTTTATTTGGATGAACACAATTCAATCCCTTGCATTCTCTTTCTCTCACCATTCCTACAAATTCTCCCCACAACAGAAGGTGAGTTTTCTGAGGACCTAAGCACTGTTCATCCCTGCTGAGTTCACTGTGTGACTCTGTTCAGCACCTATAAAAACCTAGGTTATGCAGGTATTTGGGTACCTGTGAGGCATTAACTCAAGGAAGAAATTAGGGATCAGTAAGGGCTAGCTGTGCTTAACACCATTTAATTGCTGCCTGACTAAACATTTTCGAAAAGCTGAGTCTAGAGACAGACCCCTACCTGAAACTCCTAACTGAGAGCCAGCCAGCACAGGCAGTGGCTTTCAGGTGAGAGTTCTCCACTGAGGTGACCCTGTTGACTGGATCCTTTAGGAGAGCAGTGGGAGATGAGACTCCCACAGAGGGCAGGTGTCAGCACCTCCAGCACAGACATATCAACTTAGAGCAAGATTCATCTTGCCCAGGTTCCTAATTTGGGAATATCATTTTATTCTCACCCTGATCAATTCAAATTACATTGAATGCTGCATATTTTGAACTCACAGCTATTGATGACTGATGGCAAAGCTACATAACTATGTATGCGATGTGCTGGGTCACCCTCAGGGAACCCTGACTAGAGCCTCTTACTAACTGATGTTAAATCCTGAGGACTGAAAACACCAAGGCACCAATAAACAATTGTTCTGTAATACAGGTACATTAATGCCTTGAGAATGTGAAAAATAAAAGTTAAAAAGAAAATGCATGCTTTTAAGTTTACAAACCGTATAATTTTATAAAAACATACACAGAGAAAAAACACACAAACAGAAACTAGTAGAAGTTCATTCTGAGTTCTTGACAATCACCATCCTAAATGCTAATGAGTTTATAAACTGGTCAGATAATTCACGTTGATACGCTTTTTCTTAGACTCTTGCCACTTAATTATTTTGGTTCTTTATGCACCTAATCACTTACATAGTGTTATTTATGCAAGCCTGTATATCATTTTCCTCTACTCTGTTATTACTAGTCTTGGTCCTCTTTTTTGCTGTCTAGCTGAACAAACTGCATATAGTCACAGTAGCTCCTTGCTCTAAGCTCCTGGTATTTTCTTTCTACAGTGCAATTACAGTGCAATACCCTCCTAGAGGGTACCAAGTACTACAGACAATTCAGCTGCCTTCCCAACTACAATAATATGCTCAAGCCAGTGCAAACAAGTGATGCAATGCAAGCTGTGTTCTTCCCAAGGGTGGAGAGCATTCCCCAACCAGACTCTCAACTTGTTTCTTCCCAAGGAGAATAACTTGCAAGGTCACTTTTGAACCCTTACTTCCCATAGGGTGGCCACAGTCTACCCAGAAGAGCTAAGAGAAAAGAAAATTAACCTTTGAACTATCCTTGCTCATATACAGTGTACATGAACTAGCAAACAGCAATACATAGCATTAATTAATTGCAGCTTCTCTTGCAAGGACTGAAAGATTCTCCTGCATAACCTGAAAGGGCACGTAACTATTAACAAATTCTTGTGACTTTATTCAGAAGCTTGAATTAGATAGGAATCTCTAAGCCTGGTATAAATTCCAAATGCACAAGTCTCAATTATACTCTGAATGTTTCTATAAGAGTTGTTGGTAATTCCAATGCAAATCTATAATTCAGAAAATGTTTTAACATTTTAACATTAAAAGAAAAACAATACAATTAAATAGGTTGCAACTTCATGCTGTTTGCTGTTTAAAGCACCGTGGAAATAGAGAACACTAAAATATATTAATTAGTGTAACAAAGGGACTGATGGGATTAGTACTATAAGAATTCTTCTGTTATTAATCAAGTTTCTTTATATGACTGTCATTGTTAGATCACTTAAAATCTACATTTGTTATTCTGATGAATAGAAATAGCATTTTTTATTATGATTTTATTCTTTAAACAGCCAAAATATGTATCTCTGAATTGGCCCCTACTGGCATTTGGATTTCTGGCAGTTTTTCAAATATATAACTAGACAGGAGCAGAAAAGCATGTGAAAGAAGACAAAGTCAGATGCGTTAAGAAATACTTTGACTTTTGCAAAGTGTTGAAAATCTCTGAACTCTCATCAAGGCTTAATACCCAAGTACACCTGTTGTCCTGTTCATTCCCCTGCTTCATTCCCATTCAGAACGTGTTTCACAGCTCAGTGCACCAGACAATTTTTTTCTTGTCATGAGTCTCAATTCAGCTGACTCCCACTAGAAATCTCTTCTTGTGGCAGCCCATCCCATTCTCCACACCAAAGAATAGTGATAAGCAACCAGACTTCTTAAAGGCCAGACCAATATCTTTTCAATCTTTTCAGATATTACTAGCCTGTAACATAGATCAGAACACCTCAATATCAGCCCTTTACAATTCAATCAATATTCTTACCTAACAATCTAAAGAACCTCAAAAAACTCACCATATTTTGCCTTAAATGCATACAGATATATGTAAGAAAAAAAGAATCCAAACCAGGAAATATCATTGCACATGGAAATGGACATGAGAACACACACACAACAGATGCTCATTACTCAGTACTACCGGGAGGTTCTCAGCCTGTGCATGGCCTGGAATAGTCTGCAGGGAGACTCTCATACCACCTACCAAACACTGCTGCTGTGAGATTTTCTAGCTTTTTTCAAGCAGATAAACAGCTTCTGGAGTGTTACAAAGGGCCATGTTTGGGCGAGTTTGGGCTGGACTGAAATTGTGCATCAACCACACACAATACATAAAAGTTTCCTTGCACAGGACAATATGACCTACTTAAAATGTAGTCTTCATGCCCTTAGCACTCCATAGCATCTAAAACAATTATGAACCAAAGGTTTGACCTTCCAGTAGGTAACATCTGTTGTCCCAGTGATGTGTTCCACAACACATAAGTGCATAACACTAAAGATAACATGTGACATCGGTAAAGAAAAACAAAGCAAAACAAAACAAACACGGGAGGAAGAAAAGACAAGAAAAGACATCACACTTTTCTGAGCAGGGCAGAACAAATGTTTGACTGAAAAGCTTCAGGTCCGGCTGGGAGAAGGCCAAGACTAATTTAACCTTTGGTCAAATGGTTGGGAGTTAGCTAGTTTCCTTTTTCCTCTTACATCACTCCCAGAGATTTCGACAAAAATAATATGGCCCCGATTACATGACATTACAGGCTCTCATAATGCACTGGGGAGGATAGTGTTGAAACCCCTCAGAGACAAATTAATCCCAGTAAAGCAACAGCTGTAAGATTGCTATAAAGAGGGAAAACAACTACAATGTTTGCATTATGTACTTACACGATTTTAATATAACTTATTAAGGGGATTAGATTATTGGACTTTTTAATAGGTCTAACAGCTTTGTATCATCATGAAAACATCAGTTGTCAGGTTGCACATAGCTGCCATTAAGGCATTTAACCACTCAGTACACTCCTTTAAAAAGCTAAAGCAGATCCAGGTATATGATGATTTCTCTTGCTTTCAGAAAATGTTTGCAGTCAGAGAATACATATTCTACAGGGTTTTTTTGAACATGCGGGAAGGGATCACCACTGCTGTCACCGTCTGCCTCCTAGAGTGCCTGTGAGCGCTCAGGTGTCAGGCACCTGCTCAGCCCACCCACCCCAGGATGCTGCTGCAGCCGTGGCACTTCCAAATCAAGAATTCCCCTGCTGACGCAAACACAACCCTCCCATCCTGCTCTCCGGTTACTCTATACATAGCCCCCTTTTCTTGTACTCTTAAACGTGTTATCAAACATGTGCTGCTCTCACCTGCTATAAAACCACTCTGGTTGTAGTCCACACACTTATTTTGGAAGAAGACAAACTGACCTAAAGGCAGATTCCAGTTTAAGCTTCGTCTCTATAGCCAATCCACACACCCCTCCCAGGTTTCAGGGGCCGCCACCCACGTGCTACCAGACAGAGAAAGATCAGCTACCTGGGCCCAGCCTGGCAGAACCCCTGCTCTGTCATAGCAGCCACCCCCGAGGCCACATGGTCTCCAGGGCAACCAAGGGGCCTTGAGAGCTGCAAAGTGGTTCAGTTGGGCCAGACTGCAAAGGGTGTGCTCACCCCACACTATGTTCCGCCCCACCCACGCCTCCTGCGCCCAGAGCACTGCACCAGACCCCAGGCGTGAGCTGCGTGCACAAAAACATCCCAGGCAGGGATGACGCTCCAGCACGGGCAGGGCACAGGACAGGCGACAGGCACGTGCACATGGGCCGCGTCTGGACACAGACAGCGCATGAACAGAAGCGTTGGAAAGCCAAGCTGGCTAGAAGGTGTCCCCAGCCACAACGCAGGGGCACTGCCCGGCACCGCCCCTCGTCCCCAGGGCCACAGGGGAACGCGGTGGTCTGGCACTGTGGGCTCACCACTCACACCCTCACTGTCAGTCGCACCACGAGCCCTTATCATCCTTGTGCCCTCACCGTGGCAACACAAACTCTGCCCTCCTCTCGTGGCCTGCATAGCAGCTCAGCCCAGGCAGCCGAACGGTGCCCTTGTGCGAAAGATTTCAACAACATTCATTGCTTTTTTAAGATAAAGCAGCCAAAACTGCCTCCCTCGGTTTATAGCAGCCGGTGGAGAGCTGTGCAGTAAGCGAAAAGTGCAGAGACCTCTGCATGTATTATGAGGAGAGAGGAAGATGATTTTTTTCCAAACTGAGAAAATATGCTCATATGGAACAGTATTTTTAGGTGTTTTGTGTTGCTACTTTGAGAACAGGTTTTATCTTCCCTTACTTAGTTTGGATTGCATGTCTGCCTTCCAGTTTGGAGGAGTAAAGAGAGTTGGTCGTGGTAACTGTGAAATATGACACTACATTCATTTTTAAGTACTGTTTTTATATATGGTAAGGTTAATTTCATCCGACTAAATTGTGATTGCAGTTTGTTAGTGCTTTGTTTGATAAATTGCAGCTAATAATGTCATGAGTATAACAACTAGTTCATAATATCACAAATATTGTTGTGAAACTTAGCGCATTTTGCAACTTAATCTCATGAAACGCATAAAGCAGTTTCATGAAAATTTGCATTGCTTTTGAATAAACACCACTTTTTATTTAAAATTGTTATTTATCAGGTGAGACAAGATATTACTAGATATGCTGTTATGTTTACCCATATATACTTCATGAAAACATATTATTTTAATGGCAGATTTTAGGAATATACTACCAGACTTGTACCTTGATAAATGCTGTATCACTGTACTGTATGTAATCCATAGGAGTTTAAATATGTAAAAATCTACAAGGGTTTAAAAAACATACTATCTTACAGAAATTTTAACATAATAAAATAAAATGTGGAAAGTTGAGAAGTAATTAATAAAAGCAGTGAAAGTTTGCACACTATGTTGAAAGCTCAACACTACCCCCAAACTTAAAAGCTGTGAATGCATATGCCTCTGGTGTGCAGGCTGCACTTCAGGCTGGGGCTGGGCTGCTCCCCATCTGCAGGCTGCTGATGTGGCCCAGAGACCAGAGTTTTCCCTGATAGCTCAGGCAGGTTCCTAAACCCTGCAGCTGAGAGGCTGTTACTTGTTGCTGTCTAATTCCCATTCACTCGGTTCACAAAGTCACAGCACTGGTCTACTGTGAAATCAGAAAAATGGAAGGGCTTCCAGGCCACAAACACTGCCAAGCATGAAGTGAACATGTAGGTGTCTGCTGTGCCTTGCTGGGAACAGGGCTCCAGCAGTCAGATCTGCCCAGGGACCATTGCTGTGGCCTGACTGGCAGGGCCTTCCTGTATTTTGTGAGGCCAGAAAGGGCCTGTTGGGGTGATGTGTTGTTTACAGGAGGTCAGATAAGAAATTACCTGTGTTCTTGTGGAGAGCAGAGCTGACACTTCTTAGGAAATACAAAGTATGTCTCAAAGACAAGGGTCTTCACTGCTATGCAAGGTATGCTTTGATGTTATTCCTCTGAATGATCTTTCAAGGTCTACTGAATTGGAAAGGCATCTCTGCATATGGTGGAAGAAACAATAAGAAGATCTGTCAAGTAACAAGGCCATAACAGAGCACTTTCCTTGAAATGCAATTGTTCTGCATACATGCAAAAGATATACAAGTCTGCTGGGAAACAAACAAGGTCTTTCAAGGATCACTCCAAACCTGGAAACCAAGAATGTTCTTACTTCATGCATGCCTTATTAACTCTATATACTTTCATGTATTTTCTACAGAAAGTTTACACTCCAAAATGTATGGCCTGTGCCAGAAAAAAAAAAAAAAAAGGGAGGGAGGGAGAGTGGGGCAAAAATTATAAATATGAGCAATGTATGCCTTGCAGAGTTATTTTTCAGTCCTACATTATATGAGAGCTGTAATCTCAAGCAGACCCTAAGTGCAACGAGTAAATGAGAAAAGCCCATTTTAGTCTGGCCCACAGTGCAATGATTACAGCTTTTTTGGCCTGCAACTGACTCCATGACCTTGCCATTGTGAAAGGACTGATCCTGGCAATCCAGCACCATCTAAACAAGTAAGTGCCATTTGATCAGCTTTGCTTTAGCATGGCAAGTAAAGAGGCTGGCTGTCTAGAGAAAGGAATAAGGTAAAGAAATCTAGGATGGTAGTGCAGAGACTACTAAAATAACCTGCAGTGTAGCAGTCTACATGAATGTCAACCCAGATTAACAGTGCTCTGAAAACTCACTGGTTTCAAACACGACACTAGAAAAACAGGGATCAGTAACCCACAGCACTCAAGGCCAAGAAAAGTGAGCACATGGATGAATACTATGCAGGAAGGCTAGTATGTGGCTGAGAGCTGAGGGTTACATAAGCTGAAAAGAGGTATCCATGCAAAGTAGCAGCTTCCAGCTTCCACTGAGTTCAGCCACACGAGGAACGGCCATACCACCGATCAGACAGCCCATCTGGAAATCAACAGGAAATGGGAAGTGCTGCTTTGCCAGAAGAAAGTTGCTGCCATTATCTCTGATCTACTTGTGTACTTCACCTCTTACTTTAGAAGGAAATATCCAGTTTGGACACAAAAATAAAAAACTGGCCACTCATAAAATGTTGCTGACCCCAGCAGTATAACACATTGTTAAGTAAGTTCCACAACACAGTGGAGTAATTTTAGTAAAGTTGCTTGTTTAAAATATTGGGACCATACATTTCTAGTAATTGCGTGATGAAAATATCAGTGCTTTTAGAGGATAGTCTGGTAAGGGCAAACTAATCAACAGAGTCAATTTAGAGAAGCAATGAGATTAGAGTTTAGAGATTAGAGGCCTGTTATATTTCAGCCTTATTAATGATTACAATATGGAAAATAATCCTTTCCTAGGACTGACTAGTCATGATCTGTTGGGTGAAAGAAGGGGGAGATAACTATGGTTGCTCTCCTGAGTCTCTGCATTCAAAACCTTTGTATAATCCAGCTTTTAATAGACCATTATAACACATTAAAAATAACAGTTTTAAAAATCAATATGCAGCCTCACTGCATAAAAATGCAGACACAAGCATACATGCATATTACTGAAAGAAATATTTTTACTTCTGAATATGAAAGCCATGCTGGTAGGCAGACTTCTCAAATGTCTTCCATTTCATGGTAGACTTTTATGGTGGGAAGTTATTGACATCAGAAAGGAAGAATAATGAAACTGAGGTCACAGAGTTATTTACACTGGCGGGTGGATCCCACAGCATTCCTGTATGATTCGATTGTTTTGATGACCCTCTTTTTGGGATTCTGTCACACATTACATCTGATATTTGGATCTTGGTAACTTGAAAGAGACACTGAGAGGTCTGTTTGGTTTCTGTTACCAGTGAGTTAACACAAGGTTAAAAAGTCTGTGCCTGTTCAAGCCAATGGCATAATTCCCAATGACTTCAGGAAGTTTCCAAACTCCCTGTCCCAAAGTGTTAACAAGCCAAACAGAAGGAGCCGCAGAGATACCAGGCTGAGAAAGGACAAAGGGACACTAAAGAATACCCAGGGAATGCCCAGAGAAATCTGATTAAATTATTGAGGGGGTGCCTTTAAAAGGCAAGCTTTATTTTAAATTTCGGTGTCAAAAGGGAAGTGTGGGAATCATCGCCTTAAAGGCTTCTGTTTAGAGTTAGGAATTGACAGACCGCTGCTACATAAAGTAATAAAAGAAATAGAGCACAAAAAGCCATGTTTAGATCATAAGCAGAAATCTCATAAACAGCCCAGACCTGAGATGAGCCTTCCTTCTGTTTTCAGACCATTACCGTAACGCTGTTAACCTTCACAGATACTGTACCATGGTCTGCCCAGCAGGAATTAAAAACCCAGGCTACAGTGATTGAAAAAAACAGAGTAGTGACACATTAGCAACAAGGACATGTATGTATGGCTGTGAATAACACAGCTCTGATCCCAGTGCAGAAGCCTAGAGCTTCATTACATTTAATTACTTCCGGCTTTAAATCAAGGCCTGCTTCAAAATGAGGGTGGCTGCTATTAAACTAAATTACTTTCCCCTCAAGCTTGTATGGAAAAGTACAGTACCAAAGGAAGACAGCTTCTATTAAAAGCAGTATGGTAAAGGTGCTGCTGCCAGTCTCGAGATGGTTTGTAACTGGGAGCAGCTCATAAATGAAGCTTTATATGGTGCCTGTCTTCAATATTTTATAAGGGAGAAACATTTGTATTTGGCTCAGTTCCTTTCTGCCCAATTCTTTTTGCAGCTCCTAGTGCTGCTCTGAATTGTTACATGACAACTGTTCCTAATGCAGAAGTTACACATCAGCACACTGATCCTTCTTCCTGTGGGCTTCCCCTCTCCAGGGTGGATACAGGGAGTGCCAGTACGACACTCAGTAACACGAGACTTCCCAGAAACAGAGCGCTCTGAAATGCAGGCAGGTTTGGGTGACAGTGTGTTTGAGCATATACTTCAAACATAAACACATTAAGTGATAGAAGAACCCTTCTCCCACAAAGGTCACAATACTTCTATCCTGGACCTACCCAGATGACAGGCCCAATTAGTACTGGTTAAAACACCAGTAACAAAGCAGCAACAGCTCTTGAAAATAATCTGCTGTGGATATACCTGATTCCTAGCAGACATGCTCAAATGAAAATGAGGGATGAGTTACTCGAATCAAACCAAATGCAAACTTAATAAGAATTTACCCAAATCTTCTGACAGATTTTTTTAATCCCTGTTGTGTTTCTGGCTCTCACTCATATTCAGCATCTGCTCTCTATCCTTGATCACTATCTGAATATTTGTTCCATGCACTTAATTTCATTCTCTATCATTTTACAGCCTGCCTGCTTCATTTGTTCATTCTTTGATTTGCCCTTACATTTTCTCAGCTTTTCATCTCTTTCTGCTTTTTTTTCTCTGTCTCCTGGCTTTATTGTCTCTCTCTCTTTTTTTTGCCTTAGCCTATACTGTCCTAAATTTCTTTTCCCTATTTCCCTGTTGCCTTCCTGTCACCATTTGTTTTCTATCACCCTGCTTTTCTGCTGGTTGATGTTGGAAATATTTCAGGAATTTGTAATTCTCAGTGTCATGAGAACCGTTATCTTTGCATTTTCACTGGTGAAAGTGCTCTCAGCATGGTGAAGATGATGAGGATGATGACGGAGCAGGCCTGGGACAGAGAGGCTTCAGATGGACTCTTCCCTGAGCCCACTTTGCCTCTGGAGTGGTACGCTCCAGTGTGGAATGTGCAAGAGGAAGCTGGGTCCGTGGGGAGTGTACAGGCTGGGGGCAGGGAGTGTGTATTGAGAAACCTCAAATTCCACACAACAGAAATGAGTACAGGAGAAACTGAAATACAAGAGAGAAGCAAGATGAGAGACCAGCTGGAGAAGGGTGGGGGGGGAGTGCAGGAAAAAAAAATACACCCACCACCACCACACCCTAGCCTTCAAGTTTTCTTTCATGCAGGTGCAGATGAGCAGCAGTACCAGCCCTTGCTAATATTACTTGCTCTGACTAGTAATATTCAGAAAGTCTCAGACCTCAATCTACCCATTATTTCTTTCCCTGAGCAGGGTTAGGGGTCACCTTTAAAATAACAACTGCAAACAAAAGGCAATTACATGGAATAAAAAATGATCAGTGACTGGAAAAGCTAGCCAGTGCATGGAGTGTGGTGACTTGTCATTGTGTTATAACAATATGCCAACTCAAAGTCACCACAGAGAGAAAAATAAATAAATGGATAAGTGACTGTATTCTAATACCTAGAGATGTCTCAGGAAAATACCATCAAAGGTTAACCAACCTGCTTTGTTATTATTTCTGCTGCGCCTGCTATTGTTGTTTGTATTCTGGTATCACCAAGAGGCCTCAACCAAGATCAAGGCCGTTGTGTTAGACGCAAGATAAATATGCACAGGAAGAGAAAGTTCCTGTTTTAAAAACCTAAAGCTTAATGGATGAGATGAGCAAGTTGTGGAAAAACAGAGATAATGAGAAGTGAAATGACTCAAACTGAGTCACATGAGGTCAGTCTGAGAGCCCCAATCCTATCTTTTAGAGTTGCAAGGAGCTGAATAGGAAGAAATTAGGAATATTGTGTATACTATTATGACTATTGTTCAGAAATGTAAGCATTCCATAGGCTCTTCCATCCTTAGTGATGGAAGCCTCCTCTGTATGTGCAGATAAAAGTTAGTTGGAGTTTGCTGTTTGCTCAGTTGGTCCTTCACATGCCCACCATACTGTCTCACCATGTTAACGTACATAGTATACACTACCATTTACAGGTCATGTGCATGGTGATGAGATCCGGATATGTTCAGTTAATATCAAATATCTTTGTCTTGTCCAGCTCTCTTCCTTCTTCCCTTCAGTTTCAGTGCTGGCTTTAGTTGAGCTCTCACAGTCTCAAGAGCTGCCCAAATTGTCATGCTATTACAGAACAGGTGACCACAATCAGTAATAGGACTTAAGAGCTCCTTGGACTCTGTGGTCATCTCTGCTTCAATTTCACATTCTCCAAATACTACTGCAAAGAGTTTGCATAAATGCTCCTCTCTGCATTTCAGCTCCAGCTGAAATCCAAATATTAGAGCTAGTAGCTTATAAAGGGAAGCCACATCTCCACAATGCATTGTGCCAAACAGGAGCAGCACAGTATAACGCTCAAAACCAGGGTTTCAAAATCATCTGAAACGTTTTGTTGAAGTGCTACAACCTGCTAATGAAGGACTGTGCAGAGATGTGCCTAACTGCCAATTGCAGAAAGACCAGGATGGGGCTCTTGAAAGAAGTATTGCCTATCACTCACCACCATCCATGTTTTTCAGAACTTGAGACCTTAAAAAAAAATGTAGAATAAACCCAGAACTAATCCTGTAACAGCAGCTACTCCCAAGACTTCAGGATGGATGCACAGTGGCTGGTAATCTATCAAAGAAAAATTTTCCTCTAAATAAATAGGGAAGAGTAAGCAAGCTAATATCCGTAGTGTTACCTTTCGCTACTAAAAACACTTTTCACTCTCAAGATCAGAGAGAAGTACCCCTGAGCTGACCAGCTGCCAGTTACAGTGTCTTCCAAGCACCATGCAAGCTCCAAGCAGAACACCTGTGACTGTGGCAGAGAACCCCTTAGTCTTTGTCCTCATGATTTCCCCTGAAATCCTATTAACTGGTTAGCAATGACTGGCAGTTACTGCAGCATTGGTTTGACTCCTGTCTCCGAAGTATAAACCAAAGTAGCATGTTTATCAAAAGCTGTAGAATGGCCAACTAGAAATGAAACAATAAATTACAAAACCCTGACAAGGGAATGAGGAGAGTTTTCTGAAATCCTGAGAGAAACACGTGAGGGGAGGTACTTCCATCAAGTGCACCTCTCTCAGAATGGTAAATTCCTGAGGACCTACTTCAAAGCCATTTGGGTCCAACATATAAAGATCCAAAACCAAGAATACTCAGCAGCAATCAGCTGAGAAAACAATTAGGACAACATGGAGTAGATTAAACATTGTGGCCTGTTTAAAGCACATAGAGGTGGTCCTTTATTCTCAGTAGCCCTCAGGCACGTCAACATAAAATCCCTTAAAGAGAATGATCAAATTCAACATACGTAATAAGGAGGTTCTGTTCCAAATACTTTAACTTTATTTGTGATCATTAAGCACTGGTAGTCTCAGGACACAAAAGATAGAGGGGGAAAGTCAGGAAAGGCCTCAGATATGAATCAAAATATGCCTGACCATAAAAATACTTCATCACTACTTTCTAAGCTTTTGAAAAAATTGTTGAAAATATCAGAATGGAACTGCTACCTCAGATGGTGTTCAAAATATGGCATAGTTAGGCAGATGTGGCCACACTAGACAAGTAAAAAATTTACAGAAAATTATCTATTGTTTATTGTGAATCACAAACTGAATAGGAGTCAGCCATGTCATGCTGTTGCAAAAAATTGTAAGGGACAATCAAGAGGACAGAAATGCACAAGCAAGAAGACAGAGTACAGTTGTAGGTTGGAGATTGTGAAGTTAAAATAATGAGGCTGAGCAGGGATTCTGACAGCCTATTCACTGAAAGATGCAATGAGCTAGAGTGACGCAACCTCATGAAAACACTCTACAAAGTGATGGGGGGTGGGCAGGTTTGGAACAGTAACAATCTCTGACCATATAAAAGGCTATACAAAAAGGACTGGAAGAGCCTGACTTCCATGCATTTAAACTGTGGCAATGAAAGTGCAGATTAAGCATTAGGAAAAGCATTTTTAATGCTTAATATGATACTGGACTAGATCACCAGGAAAACTGTGATGTCTTCATCACTGGAACCCTTTAAGAATAGTTAAACAAACACTTACTGGGAATGACTGACATAGAGTGCATCACTGCTTTGGGGAAGGAGACAGACTAGATGTTTGTTCAGCATCATGGTTTTTCACATTTTCCATTGCAATTGGTCACCTGGAATAGAACTCACTTCTCTGGACAAGGAAACATCACCAGACTTCTGGTAATGCTCATATTCAAATGCCCCAGTGGTCAGACATTCATATTAGAGAATGGGTTTGCCAGAGAAAAAGAGAAGCTATCAACATGTCTTGAATGGTAATCTGGAGTCTAAAAAACAGAAAATCAATTCAAGAATGAAGGACAGAATGCATTTGGGAGTGTCCTCAAATCACTTCCTATACTGAGAAATCACCGCCGTAATTTTCTGTGTAACTGACAGTTTTGAAATACTGAGGCCACCTTCACATTACCTCAGGTACTCTCTCTTTTCATATTGTCAGATGCAAAATTACTCGTGATTTTTCCAGTGGAGAAGAGAGGGTAAGGGCTCTCCCCACACGGTTTATGGGCAAAAACAAGAAAAAGAGGTTGACAGGATTTTTAAACTAATGCTCTTGATTACCTCTCATGTTAGGTTCAAAACATTATCTTCCTTGTTCAACATGTCAATCTGTTTGACTTTTGTAACGAAAATATAGTCAGACCTGTGCATATTGCATTTCAGAAAAGTCTTTTTTTTTTTTTTTTTTTTTTTTTTT
>VZRN01001036.1:326588-395214 GCA_013397935.1 Dasyornis broadbenti | reverse complement strand
TTTTTTTTTTTGTTTGTTTGAAACATCTGTTTGGAAGTGTTAAGGTTCTCCTGAAAAACCTCACACAGATGTGGGCAGCATGCCATATTCTGAACAACAATAGAATCTCCAAGCATCCTCCCAGGACATGCTTAAATAAAATTCCCAAAGAAGAATGAAATCAAAGTTTTTTAACCCAAAATTTCTTTTGCTAAGCTGCACATGGTGCCACATCTGTCCACTTGCATGGAAGACCAAGTCAGCTCCCATTTTCTGGCAGCGCAATGTATTGCACCATTGCATTTAGTCCCATTTACATGGTCCCACAGTATGTTTTCCACTATCCCATGTCTACTGTACCCTAGCACATTAGTCAAAGGAGAAGAAAATTGAGGAAAAAACACCACAGAACTCAGAGCAGTTAAGGTTTTCTTATTTCTTCCCTTTTTGCCATTACTGTATGCTGTATGTGCTGAATATCTGCCAAGATTCTCTGCCCAAACTTAGTGCTCTCAATTCACCCATGTTTTTCAACACTTCTCTTGGGATTCTCATCCCATTGTTTCTTTCAAATTTCATTTTCTTTTCTCTTTTATTCTCTAGCTTTCTTTACTTTCCCCGTCTATTTTTCACAGTCCCTCTCACCCCTGCAGGAAAGAAAGAAAAAAAAAGAAAGGAATGAAATGAACTGCATTTTAACAATCAGAATAACAGTGAAACAATGCTCTTGAGATCCCATCTGTTGCCAACACATCTCCCAAGACAGCAAATGATGGGCATTCCTTGCTAAATAAAGAGAATTTCCCACACCCATTAAAGATCTACACAGCAAAGACTGTTGCTTAAGTATTTACTTTTTATGGCATACAAGAAAACTACCTGGAATTGTAAATACCAATGACATATTGTTCACATCTCTACCAAACATGTGGTCAGTGGCCATATGGATAACTTCTGGGTGTGAAATGTCCTTTCTCTTTTTTACAGTGCTGCAATATCCTTGTGCCAGAAGCTTTTTTTAAAAGTTTAATTGCATAATTCTACCTCCAGTGCATGAAGTTAAATTCTATTTATAAACAAAACCCACAACCCTTCCTACTCCAAAAATCTACCAAAGCAAACTGACTCAGTTCCTACATCCTACCTAATAAAGAGCTGCCTTTATTTTTTTTTTTTTCCCCAATTCATTCAAACTTTCTCTGATTAGGATTTCACAAATCCTCATCTGAAACAGAAACATTTATGCACACCATTTATATGCTCCATCTAATTCACAAAGAATAGCAATGATTTAGATTATGATTGCCCTGGATTTATAAAGTGGACTTATCAAAACCAACAACACTGGCATAATACTTCTCAGAGTTACACGGTTTACTAAGGCCTTAAATGGGAGCATAGCAAAGCTACAGCAGAGCATGTTTAAAGTGTCATTTCTCATTAACTTGATAATGAACTTCATTTAAAAAGGAAAGTGACAGACTCTTTGAGAGATATTGTGCGAGTTCTTAAGAATTTTCTGGGGAGTTGCCTTGACATCCCTACTGTTTCAGCTTTAGGTCTGCACTCTAAAGAAATGCGATTTCCATATGGTTAAGCAAATGTTTCTCACTAGCGTATCTGCAAACCCAAGTTATTTTGTATCTCCTTCTTCATTAGAGTTGTATCCCAGATGGTTCTTCACAACAATAGGTGTTACTGTGAAAATACCGAGGCTTCAGAAATGTAAAACCACTAGAGAAAATCGGAGGCAAGAAAAGAAAAAAAAAATGGTGCAAATTAATATCACTTTATCACAGCACAACATCAGTGCTGAAAGACTTTTTGAAAATGGATGGAAATCCATGATCCAGAGAAAGAAAGTAAGGAAAAGGCAAATACACAAGTGTGTAAGAGCAGGTAACAAACGCCTCTATTAGTTGAAGAGATGAAAGGAGACAAACATGAACCCAAGCGATTTTAAAATCAAGCAATGGTTTTTTTGAAGCAGCCTGTGAGATAAGTGGGGAACCATTTGAGTTTTTTGAGGACATGGATGGTTTCATTATGGTCTCTTGCCTATAAAAGAATCTACACAGCACTGCTCTGTGTAAGCTAGAACCTAGAGGAGGGAAACCCACAAAGAAAGAAACTGCATTAGGAAAGGTGAAGAGACAAAACCAACCACAGAGAGGATTATAACTAAAGCAAATCCAAACCCCGACATACATGTTTGGTGTTTTAGAGGTACGATTGATGTGGTGAGGAGGAATTATTCAGTGTTCAAGCAGAAGGCCAAATTTCAAGGTAGGGGAAGTAATCAAAAGATCTGAGCAGAGAAGGGATGCAGATGATCTGGAGTCATGTTAAGGAAGTTGCTCTGCTTTTCCAAGATAATAAGCTGAAGAAATTAGCCAAAATATATGTACTGAAGCTTCTGAATAGATTTACAGTTGAACCTCATTAGGATGAAAACAATGAAAATGTAAGACACAGATCACAGGCAAGGATAGCATCTTTTATTATATATAAATTCTGTAGACCTTATTGATGTAATTGAAAAATACAGTCTTTCAAATAGAGATTTCCTCTTTGCATTCCATACAAATACAACACAAACAATGTTTTGCAATAACTAAAAAGTTAAGATGTCTAAGAAAATTGGGGAAAAGACAGAGGCCTAGACTACATAAAGGTACATACCTTAGCAGAAAGCATTGCCATTACATACAGAAGAGAGGGGGAGACAGCAGTCTGGATAATGTACATATAACCTTGGAAGGAGGAGGACAGCTGAATCAGTTCAGGGGGTGAACATATTTGAAAGCAGAATATATGCACTGCCATTATCTTCCATATAACAAAATCCTTCATTGAAAATTATGGGTGATAAAAAGAAGATCCGTGCCAAATTCTCCAGCTGAGTACAAACTTCTCTGAAAGCTCAAGGTTTGACCCTTATATTCAGAAAATGCCATTTCCAAAGAATGTTCTCTCTCTGCAGTGATACAATGTCACAGATAGAATATTGCTGAATTGATCATCTGGTGCTGTGATACACTATTTTGGAAATATAGTCTTTCAAGAAGTAATATAAAACCCAGTTTCTGCCTACACATAATATGCTGGGTTTAGTAATGCATTACTCAGCAAGTGCACAAACTGCTTGTCTCTCTTCTATGTGTTAAAATAACCACAGCCAGAAGTAAAAAGTCTGAGTTTCCTCATACGAGGCGGAAACAGGGAAAACATGTCAGGAGGAAATGGTCACACCTGTTTAGCAATGCCTGACTGATAAAATGGTGTGAACACATTTGTAAATGAGCTAAAATGCCTCAAGGATTACATATTGTGGTTACATTTATGCTTCCTTGTCTATTCTGGCAAAGTAACAGTCTCTCACATTTCTAAAATACTGCCATAAAGATGCAGGAAGCACATGCAGCAGGTACAGCTTCATATTCTTTCCCAGGTGGAATTTGTTAAATCACTTTTGCCTTTCCCCTTTTCCATTCCATGTCCCCTTTCACTTACTATATTGAGGTCTGTTCTCTTATCTGGCCATGGCTGTGGAACGGATTTATACCACGCTGCACATGCAAATACTCACTCTCATATTCAAATCAAGGACAGTGACATTTTCCTACAGTTTGTTGGGTGGGAAGAGCAGGAATATATTCTATAAACAAATCTGAAGGATTATAAATAGTGTCTGCTTCTGTCTGTGTGACAGATCTCAAGTCAGCAAGTACCAGTTAGCCTTATGCTTTCCATCTCTTCTCTCTCGGTGAGATTAAGAAATCCACAACAAATTTGCTACTTGAAAAGAGGAAAGCACATAAGGAGTACAATTCTCTCACAGATGATGAGGGCTGAATTCACAGCCTTTACTCTTTAGCATCATTAATACTACCTCAATTATGTTTGATGATGATGAAGATATAATTAGTATAAAGATCCATTATGTTTTATTGATGTTAATTGTATGTTGATTATAAATGGGACAGGATGTATTTACATGAGCTTCACTATTCGAGGAAGGTTGTGAAATCAGAGTCCAATCCTGCACCAAGAATAAAACCTGCACCTTCTATAATTGTAATAGTATCCAGATGTTCCTCTGTAACATGAATGCAGGTGGTGAAAGCAGTAAACTGGTATGGAGCAGATGTGCTCTTAGCACAGGTGGGACTTGCTCCCAGTGCTATAGTGAATTTTGCACTCACTGACGTAAAAAAAAGAAGAGTCCAGAAGACAGAAATATAATGTAAAAAGAGAACTAAAAGTCTAAAAATTAGTTTCCATTTTGGTGGTGCACCTTGCTTGCTGAGATTTTAGAAAATCTAGCAAGAAGAGCAAACAGAGATTTCTTTAAAACTGAAATGACAAAAATCCCAAGTGGCCAGCAATGGAGCATGCTCAGGTACAGAAACCCTGGAGGGTGTAGTACTTCACACTTTGTGGGATGTGCATAATGTGCATCAGTTTCAGAGATTGTTTCTGCCTCTTACCACCACACAGATAATCACTATTACCATGTTCTGGCTGCATATTAATCACCTGACACTTGAGAATTAGGCTCTTCTTTACTGTTCTATTGTGGTAGATATGGGAAGACTGATCTGACTCTGACTGCAAGCTGGGCCAACCAGCCTCATTCCAATTAACTTTTCAGACTGCATCTAAATAAATCTAACAAGTCTTCACTGTCATGTAGAACAGACTTTCTGAAATTTTACATAAAGGCTGAACGCTATTTGCACTTCTCTGTCATTATATAACACCTACTCCCAAAATACATGCACCATTTAGGCCCTCTCTGTGCTAAGTGTCAAACCAATCTGTACCAGTCTAAACAAGGATAATCTGTGCCCCAAAAGTATGTACACTGAAAAACAGTCCTCTGGATATGAAGAGACAAAATGCACTTGGAAATTGAGTACATAATCATCACCTGGATAGGACTGCAATGGCCATGCTTTCTGTAGTCATATGTAAGCAAGGGGAAGTAGTAGAAAAGGGTGTAGAAGGGATGGACTGAGACATTGTCGGGGATGTTATGTTATGTTGTGCTTGCCAAGTGTAGAAGGCAGCACCGGAGTATATTCAACAAGTTATGCTATTAAGGATCTAGATCCCAGAGACAGAATTTGTCCTCTGGATACAGAAAGGCTAGGCTGTAAGAGACTGTGAAAAAGAAATCTGAGATGGATGGAAGGATGTCCTGGATTACCTGAAGCATAAGCAAGCAGCCCCACAGCAGCACTCTGAGAGGATATAACAGTGCAAGACTACGGGTGGCAGAAACAGAGGGAAGAAAACACCACATAGTAAATTAGGACAGTATGCCAGTACAGTGTCCCTGGCCTGCAAAGCACTCTCAAAAAACTGTAATCGTTCAGTCACCAATGCACAGATTTATGTTGGGTTAGTTTTCATTATCTCCATGTCATTATTTATGCTCTATGCTCAGGGACACTACCCAAAATTGGGGGTTTATGGACAAATAATAAAGAGCCTGGTTCCTATCCCAGGGAGTTTGCAGTCTAGACAAAAACATCTCTGCTATTCCTAACCATATCAAGCTGAATCTGGCCATTCACATTTGGAGCCCAGATGAGAATAAGATTTCTAAGGCATGCCCCAAGACTATTTCCCCTCTGTGAGCTGAGTAATCAAGTTATAAACCATACCATGATGGGCTGGGCAATTAAACATTCTCTAGCTCATCTGAAGAGATTGCTATGGTAACAATTTCTATACCAGCTCTATTGTTGGTCCCATTTCTTCTACCCTTCTACTTTATTTAGTAACAGTGATTCTTTATCTTATACAAGGTGGTTATCCTGATAGCAGCAGATATACATAGTGTTAGAAAACTACTATATAAGGAAAATATCATGGCTATTATATGTCTGGATCAAAGAGATAAAAATGTAACATACCTAAACTGTGATAGTAATTCCCTGTATGAATGAAAAGCTTTATGATGGTATGCTGAAAAAATTAACAGTGAGACAGCACATACCTCCTTCAGCAACCTCCAAACAAGTACTTTAGGGGACAACCACAGGACAGCAAGTGTTCTTCAGACTGCAGTGCATAATTGCTGATAGGACCTAATAGCTTGATGGCTGCTAGATATCTCACAGTGGCTGCAGTGCACTGTGGCCATATCCAAGTTAGCTTTAAATTAGCCAACAGGAATACCAGTCACTGGTCAAAAGTTAGCTGCTTTGAGATTTCCAGACTTGGCCCATACATTAAGATTCATCCCATTCAGAGACAAAGGAAACCATCTGGGGCAGAAGCACAGTTATCATGGAACTGCTGCACAGCAACACCGCGCAATAAGATCAGAAGGTATAATGATGAATACTGCGTATATTTGAAAAATGCTGTTGCACAAAATAGGCTGATTATAAACTTCAATAGAAATAACTCCCTTAACAGTTTGGAAAGTAATTCTGTAAAGGGGATAAATCCTGACATTACATCTCACCCAAGGGACAAGGAGAAAAAACTATTCTATTTTGAAGTTTGGAAGATCACCATTTTTACATTTTCCACTGCACACATCTTTGCACATTTAATGGAATTAAAGTTCTTATATATGTCTGTAATACATCAACCTATCTTATTGAGAGGAATAAACATCACAGTCAAAAGGTATTGATCATAAATTATTCCTATAATTTCAATTTTCCTACCACCAGCAGATGTCAGCTCACAAGAGGAAAGTCCATGCCAATGTGTAAGTTTGGAGGTGGCATTTAAATCCCATTATGGGACAAAACTGACAGCTGTAAAGGCTTAGATGTTTCTTCTCTTTCCTACTTTTGAGTTAAGGGAAAGGTCAGATTTAAAAAGAGTTTGGAATTGCAGAAAAGTGAGACAATCCAAGAAGGAACAAACAACTAGGAAAAGGCAAAAAATTGCCCTGCTTTGAGATCTGTGAATGGGCAGAATTGTGTAGAACTGTTATGATGGAAGAGAAAAGAGGAAATGACTCCTATCTGTTCTGAGCATCAAAAAATTCACCCTACCAAAAGAATCAGTCCCTGAAAAAGGACATACTCTGCATGCATATTTGTAGGTAAGTTTAGTTGATATAGTGTGGGCATGATAAGTCACATGCCCCTAAAGAAAATGGATACTCAAGATTCGACTCACCTCTGTGTAACAGCATGATCAGAGTGAACCAGCAACAGCAATGCACTGATTTGCAAGAACCTAAATACCACTGATGCATCATAAAAATGAAGATGGTGAATCTCAAATTATTCTGTTAACTATGGCTGACTGCAATTCTGAATTCAGCTGCACTGAAATTCTAGCCCAGAAAATCAGTTTCCAGTAGCATGAGTACCTAGGTAGTCTCCATCTGAAAGACAACAGCTAATAACTCTAGTCATGCTTTGGGGTGTTCTCACCTATAAGGAGGCCACAAAAGGCAGAATTACGTGAAAATCTTGGGATAGAAGTTGTCAATAGCTTAATAAAGATATAAATGGTTCCCACATAGGTTTGGTTTGACTTAGAACAATTGTTACAGTGCAAAATATGAGACAGTTTGGTTCAAGAATGCTGGGACTCAGACAGACTCATTTTACATGTTATAATCACATCATGTATATGAAACAGCCTTTTACTGGAGTTTTGTTTCCATCATGGCTAGATGTGACCTCTGTTGCAATGCAAGATATACAGCATCAATTAATTACTATATTACAGTATCTCATCCTTGTCACTGCATTGACATTGTCTAAAATAAGCACTAAAAGCAGAGCACATCCACAGACTGTATTCTTTTTATCCAGATAAAAATTATCTAAAGGATACAAATATTGCAGGAATTTTACAAGCTTGAGTAACACCTCATTTCACAATTGCATTCCAGAATTATTTTGGTTATGTTTATATTCTACAGCCAAAGCTTCAAGTACTTCTATCGAGAATGGTACCTTTGTGTCACTGCACCTGTTGTGAATTTTGCTTTTATTTTGAGGGGGGGAAAGGATGGTTTTTAACACTTAGTCAGCTTCATGCCAACAATACCAATGAAATCTTGGGGAAATGTAGGGAAGACACTAAGAAAAAGACTGGTGAAAGTAGAGAATACCTAGAGGGACACTGTTTGGATGTATGTGCTTCCTCCAATTGTTCCATCTCTGTCTCTTTAGTGTTGCCACCTATCCCTCTCCTTATCATTTATATTTCACATGGGCTTTTTTTCAGTTACAGCTGCTGTTCCTCCCTATAAAAGGTATATTAATAAAAGGGAAATGCCAAATCCCTGCTGTCTTCTGACCAATGTGCATTTTTCAGAATATAAACAGCTGGAGTTTTTAAGCTCTGTGTTCTGCATTATATGTGGCTGGGAGATGAGGGAATGAGAAGGAAACCACATTTAATTTACTGTTAAGTTTTTATACCTAGAAGAATCTAGGGAAACAATTAAAATAGTCTTAATTGTGGGATGTAAAAGCTGATACTCATTGTGTCACGTGCATTTATTACTGAGTAAAGGTCACAGTGTCAAATAGCACCACATTACCACATTGCTTGATAGTCTAAGTATGGGTGACATACTAAGCAATACTTGTCAGTATATATTTGAGCAATTTATACCAGGGGTATGGTATATGTTTGATCAAAAAGGAATTAGCACCAATTCTGAGGACTTGTTACAGCAACTTTTGAAATAGTAACTTTTTCTCAGAAGTTATTTATATCAAATTGATCTGTAATTGAGAGTTAAGTTTCTCTCAGGAAAACTCAGATACTTAAGTGGTAAAATCATTAATAATCAAATTGTTTCCTTACTGCAACATACATGGTGTTTCAATTTAAGGAAGTGAATGTTTTTGTATAGACTCAGTTATGCTATTTGATGCTTGTACCATTTGATGCATCTATGGTTTTCATAAAAGGAAGGATCACAGTGTTACTAAGAATCTGAATGCTAATAACCACAATAGAGAAATGTTAGTGGGCATGAAAGACAGAGCGGGATTTCTATTCTGTTAGAAATGCTTGTCCCAGCCAATCTCACCCTACTAAAAGACTGGACCTTCCCTTGGGGCTTTTTCCTGGTAGTGCCCCCAAGATGTTAGCCTGCTCATCTTCCCTTCTCTCATACCCTTTTGTGGGGCATGAACTGCAGATTATCATTCTCTGCTATCAGCTGTCCTCGTGTGAGCAGCACCTTATCCCACCCCGAGCCTTCGAAAAGAAGATGGATGCACAGTGTCAGCAGAAGTGGGGAAAAGGGGACAGAATCTACTTCTCACTTTTACCATCTTCCCATTGCCAGAGCCTAGAGATGTGATCTCTTGGGCAGAGACAGCAGATACACAATGGGGCTTCGTTTTGCTGAGCATCACCAATCTGGTGCCTCACAGAGCACAGCACCTGGCTGGGCACAACACAAATATTGCAGAATCAGCACGAAGTAGCACTTTTCTTTGGTTCTGCTTCTATCAGGAATCACTGAACTACGCTGTGGGTCAGTCTCAGCCATTACTTCTGCACTAGGAGCCAATTTTAAATAAAACACAGTTTACATGCATGTTAAGGTGCTTCTGTTAAACAAGCTCCTTTCTAGAATGGGGGCTAAAATTTGTAGGCATAACTGAATTGTAGCTCTAATACACTTATCCAAAGGGCTCATTCATTACTGCTATGTACAGAAAATGCTTTAGATTTTTTATATTAAGAATTTCAGAATGCTTAGTAGAACCAGGAACAGTGCATCCCAGAAATTTCTGTAGAGAGTACATTTGCTGTAATACAAGTGATAAAACTACTACCAACAGCCAAGCTTCCTTCCAACTTTTCATTTCTGAGTAATTTCTGCAATAAAGACAGAAGTGTAATAGACATGAAGGAATGTGGCAATCCATTTGTTTTATTTCTATGAAATTACTGCTGATTGCAGGTTTGGAGGATGTGTGGGTGAAGTTTGCTGATTTATTTCAGTTTGGTCAGGAATGCTTTTTTAAAACACCTTTAACCTTTTTCTTCCAAACAGTTAATTTGGGTCACTACTTTTGCACTGAAGCTTTGATTGTTAGAGGAAATACTTCTGCATACTTTTGCTCTGCTGTAAGAGAGGCAATATATTTTGGGCCATATGCCAACAGATTTTAACCACAAACTTAGGGAAAGGAGACAGATTAGATTGTTGTGGTCTCATAATCAGGGTTTCTCTGTACTCTTTTCTTGTTAAGAGCAAGTGTTCCACCAGTAAAGTGGTTCTATGTCATACAGATTGCATATCCATAGTAGTAGGGCAAACTAAACCCACTCAGCTGCATTCCTCTAGTTTCTGATAAGCGTTCAATAGTAATTTTATCACAGAAGAACTTCTTTAAAGTGTCTGGCCAAATAGTATTCTTTAAGATCTTCAGTGAATTCTAAACTATTTTTCAGCACGCAAGAATCTTATTCAATAAAGGGAGGTATCAAACAAAGACCTGGAGGTTTATGATGAGGAGGAAAAGCCCAATTTCTAATCAAACATTTACAAACACTGTTCCTTTTAAAAGCCGGTGGTCAAAGAAAAAAAGAAGAGAAACAAGATCTATTTGGTCACAGCATCTATCAGCCTGCCATTGCATGTTTGTCTCCAATAACAAACTTTTAATTATTTGGGTAATCCAGACAGATCAAATAGATGTTTCATCAACTGCTAGGGAGACTACTCAACCATTTAAAAATTCTCCCTGATATTTTCCTGATACTACTGGTTAAAGTCTTCCCTTTTCTAAAGCCTTCCGTTCTGTGAAACAGTCAGTGATTGTGCGCTTTTACCCTGTGCATTCTTTTATTCCACCTTTACTCCTGAGCAGCTGCTGGTGCCAGAGAAGGATCACTTGATGTGGTGACTTGCCCAGTTAGCATCTGGTCCAGATCTGAGAATGTGTGAACACCCTGGTCGAGAAAATGTAGTAACACAGTGGGTGTTCCAGTGAAAATGAAGAGTGAGCTGTGCACCCCAGAGGTGGGAACTCCAGAGTTTTCAAAATACGTATTAGGCAAACCATATGCACAGCTTTTTTGATACGGCAGCTGGGGAGGGACATTCCTCTCCTATGCTGACACTGTGACAAAAACATACTGCCAACCTTAACTGCTTCATATTCCATCTTTACGTGAAATGCAAACATGCAAGTGAAAACACAGACTGCTGTTACACTGCTGCAGTCGAGTGCAAAGCTAATTATTTTTTGGGCAAAACAATTGACAATAGGTAGAACACAAAACCACTGATGCATCTTTACATGGGGGGAACGTTAGTATCCACTAACTTCCATTTTATATCCTAGTGACCAAAATTTCAAAATTTCTAACAATGACACCCCTTTTCAGCAGGTGTCTAAACATATTTTAGGTTTTAAGATACTTGGATCAGCAGCTTTTTTCAGCAGGGGTGTCTAAACATATTTTAGGTTTTAAGATACTTGGATCAGCAGCTTTTTTCAGCAGGGGTGTCTAAACATATTTCAGGTTTAAAGAGACTTGGATCTGTAATTTTTAATTGCTTAGAGGATTGTAATGGAATGTACAGAAGCAGCAGCAGCAGGCCAAAGGCTTTAATATTGAAATAACTTCCTGTATAAACAAAACCTAAGTTCATGTCCGTGTTTTCCAAAACCATGGTAGTCCAGTGCTGGCCCTATGCTAAAAATCTCGCCATTAAACCTGAAACTGATTTCCAGAACAGCAACCCATGCAAAGTACTTTTTTTTTTCCTCAGATCTCATAATCTCTTCAGTGCCTCTGTTGCGTAGAAGACTTGTTAATAAGGAGTGAGTCTCACTAAGTTGCAGAAAGAACATCTCTCTCCTGAGGAACAATGATGAGCACCTATATGAGACAGTAACTTCAACTTTTGTTTGACATGCCCATAACAAATGCATGCAAGACTTGACTGAGGAGCCTTCTTGTGGCATGCGGAGGCAGGAGGGAAATGCAGAGCTAGCAAGACAAATAACTTAAATCAGCTTCCCACCTTAAAAAAATCCACCAGGTCACAATTTAAGTTTCTATGTGAAAAGTAGCCTTGTAATGCTGCCACATGAAAAAAGATGGTTGGAGAGCTTTGACCTGCAAATTAAGTAATTTTCTACCTAATTCATAATCACAAGGGTTACCTGAGGAGCAGAAGAAAAGCAATAGCAGTTTCTTGTCCCAGGTATGAAGTTCTGATAGTCACTTCTCTTTCTGTAATAACTCCCATTCACACACCTTCATTTGATGATACAAATGTATATAGTACAGATAGGCATAGATGTAACTCAAGTATGAATAAGCAGTCTCAAACTAATGAACATAGTAGTAAATTAAGAGCAGTCTCATCAGAAGGTACTACCATCACCAATGCATTTAGGTTGGCTTTAACCATGATGGACACATCATGGAGTGACCAAGGAATTAAGTAGTATTGTTGGTCAGTTTTAAAGCAGTAGAGGATAAATCTGAATAGCTACAGATTAGCAAACCATTCTTCCACACTGAGCAAGGGATTTGACACTCTAAGAGGCAACTGAATGGATGGACAGATAAAAATGATAGAAGGGAGAATAAGCTGACACTTGTAAATAGAAATCAAACCAAGAACTTCTCACAAGGCACTAGAAAATACTCCTCAGGACTCTTGGCTGTCATGTAAAAAGAGAAAAGATACTTTCCTTTAAAAGGGAAAAAGCAAAAATACATATTAAATGTAATTAATTTTGCAGCAGAAGCTGGTCCCAGACAGCTGGGACCAGTACCATTCAACCTATTCCCAATTGATGCAGAGAAGGGCAAGAACATGCAGTATTCAGCCTAAACAAAATGAAAGACAACTATGAAGAGCTGTAAAAACTATTTGTGACATGAGATTGAAAGAGAAAATAAAATAACAGGAGAAATTCAGCGTGGGTAAGTGCAAGGCAATGCAGAAAAATTAAAACCAAACATAATTACACATTTTAATCAATAGCATCCATAATAGTTATTGCCTCTCAGGCACTGGATTTCAAAACCTGTTCATGTCAATACTCAATAAGCATTTCAAAATAGAGATTGGTCATCAGGAACAAAAGTTAGAATAAAAAAAGGATCAGTCATTCCTCAGAAAGTGTTATACATGCCATCTAAATGGACAATCTTGAGAACGATTATTAATTAGTTACACAGATTAGGGTAAAAATGTGCACTAATTCTTATGAAGATAACAAATTATGGCAGAGAAAAAAATAATTGGTCTGTAATGATGGCAATTATTCATGCTGGCAAACTAGCGGCTCTGACTGTTCTCCCACTTTCTCCTTTTAGGCCCAACACTAACTTGTGGCAAACACAGTCCCTGCGAAGTTTATGGTAACACTTTTACCCTAAATGAAAGCTACTGCACAAACTTCTAAGTATACTAAGCCATTCAAAGCAAGAAGTATTATGAAGAAGAAAAAAAAAAAATTAGTAGGACTAGTGGATTCATTTTATTGTGTTCCAAAACAGGTAAACTCCTATAATCATTTCAGTGCAAAAATGAAGAACAATTTCTCTAGCCTTTCATTAGTGAGCTGTAGTTGAGATATTTGAAAGTATCAGTGGGGATGTGCTTCTCTGCCGTCATCATTATTTTGTATCTTCTACCCCTCAAGCAAAGATATATTTATATTTTCAGCTTCTTATTCCCTTCCACAGATAATTTTTCCCTTGACAAAGCTTTGCTGAGGACAAATGGTGCCTTCCAGACCTCCTCAGAACATCAGTCTAAGTGAGTGTATTTTGCTATCAGTGTTTAGCATATTGATTAACTTGTTTTTAGATAAAAGCTGTGAAGGAGAAGATGCTTCTTTCTTCTGTTCCTCAGCAGGGATCTCAGCAGTTTCTCATCACCTCCAGACTACATGCTGAATAGAGGTGTGGGGCCAAGTTGTCTGCAAACACCAACAGCTGTGTTTGGTGTAGCCAGCAACCCAAGCACGTCATCTCAGCACTGCCCTCCAGATATGCTATTTATTTCAAGTGGGATAAACATCAGAAAAAAAAAGAAGCTTATTGGAGAAGTTCTATACAACATAGTAGGAAATCTTACCATAGTCATTCATTGCTCTTCAGATATCCTGTGAACTTGATACTAGTAATATTCCACCTAGACTATCCACCAAAAATCATACAAAATCTACAAGGAGAAATGAGGTTTGACTTGTCATTCTCTGGTAAGTGTGTAGGTTTTCAAGAGCCTTTTTTAGGGAAATGCATAAATTTTACTCCTACTCTATTCTAAAGGCTCCTCAGAAAGGAATGGGAAATCCAGGATTCAGAATTATTCAAAGTATCAGTCATGAAGTGCATTTTCTAGTTTCATTTCTCATTTTGGTGATAGACATGCCCCTGCTTTCCAGTCTTTACCACGGACTGGAAACAATTTTGGTAACTATTCTTTGGCATCAAGCACTTACAGTATTTTTTAAACATTTTTAACATAAAACCTGAAATTTTTTTTTCTCTGTGGAAAGAGCCTCTACCCTGTTATACACGTAAAATTTTGAATCAGTTTTGTAGAGTCATTTATTAGCTATGTTTGAGGTCAAAGAGCGCATAGGTATTCATACAGCCACTGCTCGATTTTAGGATCGCTCTGGATTCCTTTCCATACTGTCCCAACCACGACACGTCTGCCTTACAACAGCAGTGTGTGACTGCAGTCTGCAGAAACTTGCCAAGGGCAGCTTGCATCAAACCAGTCTGGCACATCAGCAGGGAAAGCATGAGAAGACAGACCCGCAGCTCGGTGCTAGCTGGGGACCCAGAGCTTTGCACAAGCTTTCTCAGGCTGGGCTGGAATTGTCACAGAGCTTCAGTTCATGCTATTGGTTATGACAGATTGTATCTTCTTGGGGGAAGATTGCAATGACAGGGGAAGACATATGAAAAAATGAATTACAGAAGCTGCTGCAGATCACTGCCTTGTAAAATCTCTCCTGCTGGCATTGCAGCTACTATTGCTCACAGCTGGTAGCAAAGTGTTTCAGAACCCAACTCTCCAGCCCTTCCCTGACCCACTGAGATATGGCACATTTTAATTGCATTATAAGAAGTAACGCAGCAAAGCCAACCTCAGCTGTCTCCCCCAATCCAAAGGTTGGTGTTCATTTCATAACAGGATGCAAAACCAGAAGCACAAAGAGTTCTCTTTAAAGCTACTATACAGCGGAGCAGCACCTTCTGTGAAATTCAGGTTCCATGGGAACAATGCCATGAAGTACATGATGCAGATCGATATGGTCTAACACTTTCATTTCTTCTCATGAAATGAGATTTTTTTCAATGTCAGTAGAATAAGGAAGAATCGTTACAATTGCAGTGTTGACAACTTCTCTTCAGCATCATGCTGCTTTTAAGTTAACATCTTCAGAAGAAATGCTGGCATAGTCATGTCCTTGGCAGGCACATGAAAGAACATCACCAGAGACCCAGAAGTTCACTAGCGAAACACATGGTTCAGACACTGACCATTTGCTTGCAAGCATATGTAACATTTGTTTAAACTCCCATGCTATTGAGATGATTAACAAATAGCTTATTCACCCTGCTTTTTTCCCATGTCCTAATAGCTCAGGTAATAAATAATCCTTTGCAAAGGTTAAAAAAAAATCCCGCAAAATTAAAGAAATCTGTTGAATCCCAGTAATCGGAGACTGCTAATGTGAGAGGCATCATATCAAAACAGGCTGAGTTGTATTGAGTACAGTTACTTAAAAGTTATATGCCCAGCTATTTTGGAAACTAGCTTACATTTTTCCTCAGCTTTTTACATCTGGTATCATAAGGAAAATTTTGTAAAAATTACTCCATATTGACAGTCCAGAATATGGTCAAGCAACATATGAACAAACACACAAAATGTCATCCAACCACACATTAGTAAAAGTTAAAACTAAAAGTACTTGATCTTCTTCATATCCATTTTATCTAAGTTAACCATTAGAAAATACTCACCTACAACTTTTTTCTCTTTGCTATTTCATATTCATAAGTATTTTTGGAGTGTAGAGATAAAATCTACTAGAGATTCTTCCTCATTTGTCCATCCAAATACTAGCTCCATGATGTAGCAGAAGTTATCTATTATCACTGCAATTTTAACAAAAAATAGAAACCCATGTAAACTGCAGCTGGCATCTGCAATCCAACCTGCTACAGGCAAAACAGCAGTGTTTACCTACCCTCTATTTGAATTTTGCCTGTATACCTGCACCTGCATGAATTCTATCCATATATACTAAGTGCTTTTTATGAAACTTTTGTTTTTCTTTTGCATTCTCTGTACGATCCAACTCAGATCATTCTGTCCCCCAAAATACCTCATGCTATTAATGAGGCTGTATTGGGATGTTTGTGCTACAAGCAGGTTTTACAGGTATCAGTACTTGTGGAAAGAGTGTTGTCTTTGTCGATCTGCCAGTGATCTGCCAAACCATAATAATCTTTAATCAAAAATATCATGAGAGGAAAAAGGCCTTCAAATCAAATTATTATTTCCTTTGTAATTTACATGGCTTGTAAGTGGAACATATGGATTAACTTCAGGCATTTCAAATATACTGAGAAGTAACATCAATAAAACTCCAGTAGGAGGAGTTCATGTTTTGATCAAAACCTATCTTCAGGTCAAGTTTTCAACCACAATCACAAAAACAAACCAGATTCTTAGGAAATGTGCATTATATATTATCTAAAAAGTAGGACCCTGCAAGATACTTTGAAATAGTCACTCAAGATCTGAAGCACAGGAATCCATAAAAACTTCTGGATTTATCCCATCTGATGTGAAATGGTAGGAGAACATAGAATAACTTGACACTCATTTTAGTCACTTGGAGCTTGAAAAGGTTTTAAAGGATATATAAAAAAAACAGTTAAAGAATGGATCGGGAAAAAAAAAACAAACCCACAAAGTACTTCAAATGGATTTTGAAATTTTCAAAACTATTTTGGTGTCAATTAAAATAGTTAACTCCTTATGAATAATTCATTTCAAATTTGTATTAAAAATTATTCTGACATTTGGGTTTTATACTATTTCTCTCTTTCCTTTCTCTTCTCACCTTGGAAAAAAATGGAAGAGAAAAGCAGGGAGGACAAAATGGAGAAAATGCTTATTCCTGTTGGTATTGTTCTAATGGAGAGAAAATACTTACATGGAATTTACTGAAAAGAGAGTGAGAGACTTATACTTTAAACGTCCAGTTGTCTGAGGATGGAAAATCTCTAGTCAAAACACTTGTACTTTATATTGGCTATGCAAATACTTGTCCCATGTGATGAATGGATGTCTGTTGATTGAGTACCTTGTGCCCAACTGGTACAAACTGAAGTTCTCCCTGGGTTTATTTTATTTCATTAGCAATGAACTTAGAGGTTGGGCATGATACTTTGTGAAGGCAACAGCTTATAGTGTGGGCAGCATCATATTCAGCTGCCTGGATTTGCCCAGTCTCTGAGGAGGTACTCATTTTCATCTGGTGTGGGAGTTTCCAGAGCAGACTAATTCTAGACCCAAGTATCCCAATCCTTTCTGCTACTTCATGCAATTCACTACTGAAACATGAAACTATGTAGTACCCACATGCAATTGTAATATTGCTTGACAAATTTTTACTCCCAAAGTAACTTATACTGATATCTCACTTCCTGTTGGGATTAGAAAGTGAATAAAGGCAATTGTCACCCTATACAACTCATGATCATTGCTATGTCATTGTCAAGAGAAATTATATGTTGAGTAATACTTAGACATTACAATCCCTTCATAAAAGTGCTCCTCCTAAGACTTGAAGTGTTCAAATTGTCCCAGCAGTACTGCTTGATCTGTCATGAGGTTTTTTGTTTAGGAGCAACTCTGCAATATATTTTTTCATGTGCCACAAGAAAAGGCTTATTTTTCTCATCAGTAATTTGGACCTAATCTTTCAAAATCTTCCTCAGATATATCCGAAGCAGAACAGATTCTGTATAGAGAGAAACTTGTCAACAGGGAATACTTGTGAGTAAAAGACCTCAAATCTTTAATTAAAGACCCAATTGAACACTTGATACCGCAAGTACCATCCATATTTCATGTTTGAAAAAAAAAAAACTGAAGGACAAAGGCACCTCTTTCACAATGCTAACAGATTCTATCATTAGACAGGTCTGGTTGTGAAGAAGAAACTGCAGAACCCAGCTCATGCCTTGCTGTCTAAGCCATTTGTTTTGTTAACTACCTGTCAATGTTGCAAAGTGATAATCTGGCTGAGGTACATAGATTCACAGCTTTCTTGAATAAACACTGTACTTCCCCACCCTGAACTTCTAAAGACAGAGTTCAAAAGAAAAAGCCAAGGTCATTTTCATATGCTGAAACAGGCAGAAACTAACAAGCCTTAGTTAAACAGAATGGGGTTTATTCCTTACTTGTCAGTTTACTTGTCAATATATTTGAGCAAATAAATAAATGAACAGATGTGTCTGTCCATAATGCTAAATCTGAAACTCCACATTAAAACAGATGTTATGCCTTTAAGTGGGATGTGGCATGAAACATATTTCACCACTGCTATTAATATTTTCCAAAGTGTTATTCAAAAAGGAAAGGTATATCTACATACCAAAGCAGCAAGTTTTTACAACGGAGAACACAATTGATAAACCCACTGTTTTGCTGAGCCTTTAATAGATATTATCACTTTATGCACTACTGTAGCACATTAAGTCAAATAGCAAAGACTTCCTCTCCTTACTAGGTGTTGCAAAAGCAACAGCGTAACATCCTTGCATCTCCAAACCTGAAGCCAGAGGTAATGATCATTATATCTAGCCTTCCAGCTGCCTAACAGTAAAACCCTTGGGAAATAGAGTAATTTAAAAATGCTCTCCTTTGTAAGCAGGTACAGTTCTCTGATATGTTTGCCCAAGAACTAACACAAATTACTCCCAAAGTACTTTTTTTGAGGTGTATGTAGTATCTACTGGAATACTCCAGCCAGTAAGAAATATCTTACAACCCTATCAAAGTAGATAATATTTCAAATGTTTCTGTTAACTGTGGTGAGCAAGACAACACTCCTGGAATGAAGTGATACCCTTTATCAGATGGAATGATACAACTGGGAAGGACAGACAAGATTTCAAGTGTGAAGGCCAGTCTATTGATGTGGTATCTGACTGCCTCACTGATACTTTTCCACAGAGTGACAGTGGAACTAAATATCCCTTTTAGCTACGGAAAAGATGACTCAAGAAATTTGCTATTTTACCAAAAATGAGTGTCTAAAGCAAATATTTGAAGTAAGAAAGTTTTAACTTCTTGGTGAAGTGTGTGTCATTTATGTTCCTTATCTGTCAGATGTGCTGCAGTTCTGGTATTTCCCCATGCTTTCTATGTGATTAACCCCTCTTTTCTCACTTCTCCATTCATTTTTTTTCCACATATCTTCACTGACCAGTGTGGCAAGTTCTTAGCATGAATAGTATTCCTCATGTAGCCCCTTAAAGAAGCAGAACTATAGGCAATAACATTGTTTGCTGCTCCCAGCAAGGCAATGCAACTGTAGAAATGCAGTTTTAGGAATAAGAATGCTATTCGTTACTCAAATGGCCTTGAAAGACATTTTGTATCTGATCTCACAGACATGATGAACAGGATGAGAGTTCAAGGGTGCAAAAAGTCAACACGAGTGCTATTGCTCCAGTGCCAAGAGATACAGAAGTCAGCAGTCTTGTTCTGGCTACAGCTGATTCAAGTGAAGAGGTTACTGGTACCAGCTGCTTCACAGCATATCCAAGATCACTGCACCACTACTTGCTTCCTAATCTAGTCCAATTAATATGACTAGCTTAGATTAAACTATTTAACAATATAGGCATAATTGTTTTCTCAGACAGCCTATAGAGCACAGAATTATTGTGGCAGATCTCTAGAGTGGGAAAAGAAACAGAAGAGAGCCCCTGGGCACTAACCTGCTCACCCTGCAAAGCTGAAACCCGAAGACAATGTGTGACTTTATTGTATCTTCACATTATGGTTCCCTAGACAGAACTGAGCATTGTTTCCTTTATCCATAGAAACAATGGCATGCATAACTCCACATGAAAAAGTTATTTGCAGAAGTTGCTTGACAGTATTTTATTTATCTGACAGAGCTGGGGGTAGCAATTAAATTGTGGAAACAACAGTAAAGCACAATGGATGCATGCAATGTACATAATGAAGGGAGTGGATGTGACAGACAAGATCCAGTTGTAGTAGGTACCAAAGGACACCAGAGGGATTGTAATGGAGATTCTCCAGAGAAAACTGAGCTGGCATGAGTCTGGCAACACCTGGTAATTCTTTAAGAGAAGAACTTCATGCAAGTCTGCAAAGCTGGTAGGTCCTCAGGAAAGAAGCACTTCTTGTGAACAGAGGGTTCACGACAATAAATATCTGGTTGATGCCACCAACACCTGGCATAGAGGGAATATGTTGAGAGTGAAGGAAAACTATTTGTAGAGAAAACAACCTTTTGTTCAAAGAAATGTGGGACTAAAGAAACTGCAAAGCCTAAGCACATAAACAAAGCTGAGGAAGAATTGAGGGAGAAGTTTTCTTTTCAGTGCAACAGTTCAACAAGTATTGAAGATCCTGTATCATTAGTACTGTGTAAGTGATATCACTCATCCACATGCCAAGGGATGACAGCATCTGATCTAGAAAGGGGCAGTGCTGTCATTCTGCCAAAGTATTTGTTTCTCCAGTTATAACCAGAAGTTTAAAGAGACCCTAGATTAAGTTCCTCTTTACAGTCAATACTGTGAAATAAAACTTGAAAGCCCAAAAGACCACCTGCTGGGCAGTGCAGGACAGGTCTGCTGGAGAGGGGTCACACAGCACAAGAACCTTTATTGGATCATCCTGGCCAGCACTACCTGTAGCAGCCCAGAATAAAAGATGCTCTGGCGGAAAGCTCTCTGTTCCAGTCTGCCTCCAGCTGATTAAAGAATCCATGATGACTGCTTTGAGCCCCTTTTTTTTTTCCTTGCAGTCCTCATTAGTTATTTCCCTTGAAAAGTAACAAATACTTTTTCTCCCCTTTTAAATGAAGAACAAAATAAAACAGCATAAGCAACTTAGAAATAAATTCTGACTTATTCTGTGACTGTAACCATACAAACCCTCTGTGGGATATTTAGTTACACAATAGCCTCAATCAACAAAAAATAACTTAGAGGCATTACATCATCTGATCAGACCCAAAGGCTACAGCATTGTTACCTAACAACTTCAGACAGCTGATTAACCACTTTTTGTAGGGTGTCAATTACACCACACCCTGCTCGTTCAGAACTATGTTGTTGACAGTACAACACAGAAAGAGAAAAGCATCCTGCCCCCCACATACACACCCCATGGACACACAGTAATGCTACTGCCAGAATGATGTTTGTCATGAACTCAGCTACAAGTACTTAGAAACCTTCAGTAAAGAAATAAAATAAATAGGCACAGCCACATAATGGCACATCTGAGCTTGTTACAAGATGGTATAGCGAAATTTAAAATTCTTTATATTATGTCATGTTTTCAGGGAAAGAGTTTTAGGAGTAATGAAGACCTTTAAGAAGGCAGTCATTCACCCTTGACAATGCTATGCTGAGATTCAAAATCACATGGAAAAGGGTCTTTTCTCAAAAAAAAAAAAAAAAACCAAAACAACAAACCACACCCAAACCATAACTTGTTTTAATTCATTTTCCTTCACATTCTTTCTGCTCATTTTTATGATACAATTTATCATTATGTACATTATGGGTGCTAAGGAAAATAAAGTGATCTTTTCAGTTTGACATGAAATGGATAATGCATACTTTCCCTATAACCTCTCCCTTCCATGTGCCTGCTGGAAATTGTTTTTCATTGTTCGTAAATCCAAGGCGTGTTTACACTGGAATACAGGAAAAGCTAAAGCAGAATGCTAGTGTGTAAGCCATAGTGGCTTTTTTTGGCTTTTGCTGTGAAGTGATAAATGATTCTTGGTCCCCCGTGGGTTAGAGGGCACCAAACTTCAAATAACTACAACATCCGATAACAAAGTTTTTCTCCATCATTTGCAATCAAAACACCAAGAACACAGCCCTCTGGACCTCTCATCCTTCATGTTCAATTGTAAATCCTGATTAAATAGCTTGCAGGTGTCAGGATTAGAGTATATTCATTGGGAGCCTAAACACAGCACCAGCTGGGTTCCTCATTTGCCAGTTGTAGTTGCTTCTTTGTTTTGAAACTGTTGACAGTACAACTAAAAATATTCCTTTGGGTAGAGACGGCGTTAAATAACAAGCAGGATGAGTAAGAGAACAGCTGTAGATATTTTTCTGTGTTTAACATACCTGCCTTGTTGATTTATAGTAAGCCCTCTATATAATGTACATTCTGTGTAATCCAAAACATTTAACCTTTCGAGCCAGGGCTGTGATAAAGCTATCAAACACAGGAAAGGGTCTTGACAAGTCCTGTATTACCAGCCTTTTACTCAAAGGAAAAGTGAAATATAGTTTCACCTCCCTTTTAGTATACAACAGCAAACAGTATTACACCTTATCAGTTGCTACCAACTAAACTGTATGCCAGACACCTACATAAACATCAGCATGGAGATGGGAGAAGAAAACACATAACTTAGGCAAGTTCTCAAAATCTTCCTCTGGTGAGGGTCACATTGGTGAGTGAGTGCTTCAAGAACAGAGAGGCCATTTTCATCATTAGTTCTTTGCACAAAAGCAAGCAGCATCTGCCAGCATTCAAGACCATCAGTTCAAATAAATCCCTTTTATCATGATTTTATAATGCACAAGTACTCCACCACTAATACTGTTATTTTAAGATCGAACACTGGGGTTGCAGCTCATTTCTATCATTAAAGAATTTGGGTTGTTTTTGTTATTTTGTCCAAAGCCATGTTCTCTTTGGAATTAAGTTCTGACTACTTAAAAATCCCTAAAGTTTTCAAATACTTATTCACTTTGACTTCCTGTCCCAAACTCGTGACTAAAACATTACTATGTTTTAATCCCAAAGGCCACTTCTTTTCAATGGGCAGTGAACCAAGTCATACAGCATAGATGTAAAGAGACACATATGTGTACAAAAGATATTATTACTTTCCCTATAAAAGAAGAGAGGGAAAAATCTGAAAAATTTAATAGTATTCTTATAACACAGCACTGAAGCAAAAAAAAAATTTGAGGGTTTCAGATAACCAGTCCAAGATAAGCTTGAACAAAATATTGACTACTTTACACATCCGCATTTATGGGAGGATCATGAGTAGACATGGGCCAAATGGTCCCTAAGCAATTTGCACAGTAGTGAGGCACTCACCTCACTCATGACTAATTGAACTCACTTTTCCCAACATCAGGTCTCAGGAGAAAGTCAAAGCACACTATAGCATTCAATACTGAGATTTTAACAAGTTAGCTTGCAATGCTGCTAGAGTTTTAAAGGCAAGTTCTTTCCAGTAAATAATATAATGAGAAAACATCAGCACTTAAGAGGATGCCATAGGGTTAATGCCAGGTTTTAAAAGACTTCAAAATGGATTTTACCCAGTTCACATGTCAGGAGGCACAGCACGGAATCAATTTACAGCAGGAGCCAAAGATCACAAATTTTAGGGGAGCCTGGGGACTGATTCCCCCAATCGGTGCCGTGGGGTGCACAGATGAAAGAGCAAACTTGTTTTTTTTCTTTAATGGTGACAGCGTATTCTGAAATTACGCACAGCAGGCAGAAGAAACCTGCATAGATTTCAAAAGATAGTGCAGGTTTGTGTGCTGAAGCACACATTTAAGGTCCTAGTTAATGTGCTAGCCTTTCACCTCTAGAGGCCTGGGCTCAGATTTATCTGAGGTAAAATGAAGGAGAATCTGGGGCTTCTATCTACTTAACCCTTATTGGCCTTTCATCCACATCACAGAAGTACAAATCAGTTACCAAACTTTGGATCAAACTCCACTTATACTATTCTGAAGTCAGCCTCAAGTAATTCTTCTAAACACTAATAACAACAGAGTTCAGCATTACCACCGATTTAAACTGGAGTGAAAAGCCAAATACTGTTCTCCTTTATATCAGTGAAAACCTACACCTGTACCAGTATTAGGGAATCCATGCAGAGAGATTAAGTATAACACATGAGAGAACAAGACCCTACCCAGATTGGAAAGCAGATCTTTTTCAGCTCCAGAATATTTGCCCAGAGCCTGCTTGAAAGATGTTCTGTTCTCTGTATTTGGCTTTTACTTATGCTGTTCTAGATCCTCTCTATTAAAATAAAAAACCTCTTCACTCTTTACAGCTTTAAAGTCTTCATTGTCTCCAGACTGGCAGAAAGAGCTACGAATGATTGTTTTTTTAAAAAAATAAATCTAAATAATTCTGCTTAAGCTGATTGGGGGAGAGGGGAAAATCTGAATTTTCTCTAAAACCATTATGCTTTAAGTCCCTCTGAAGTTTAAGTAATATATCTAGCATTAAGTCTTAAAACACCTCAACAATATTCTTTCCACCTTGGCTGAAGAAATATTTTGTAGGAAAACATGATAATCACCATTTCTGTTACTCATCAGGGATGTTCCTCCTTTCCATGAAGGATCTTCAAATAAATTTTGTTGATAATGAACTTATGAGGCCCTCAACACATTGAGAGAACAGTGTCAGAATCATTTTTATAACCACCAAGCCAAAGAACTTGCTGTATATATTCACTGGAATCTCCCTTCCCCCTACTCACTCATTCCAAGTTCATTCAGTAATCATGGGTATAAAGAAGCCTAGCACACACAGCTGTTTCAGTATTGTTGGCTAGCAAGTCTGACATGAACATTCAAGTCTGAAGTTTGGCAGTTGTTTGTGTTGCACGTGTTGAACGATGTTTTGTCTGTACTTAAGTGACAAACTGGTTTCAGAAACAGGTTTAACATGACAATATCAAGAGCAATGAAAAGGGCCACTTCTGTAAGGTAAATGTCATACATACACTATGAGAGCTCGCAGAAAAGAAAAGTCAAAACAGAATAATTAGACAACACAAAGGAGTCAGTTATGCCCAATCACCTGTCCTAGCAGAAAAGGTGTTACACAATCCTATACAAGGAAACGTAACTGCAAAATACGACACATTACAATCTGACACAGTAGACAAGCCTCTAATACAAAGAAATGTGTAGAAACAAATACACTAACAGGCTGAACACAAAATGACAAATTACACCTTTGCGCAACGAGAGGCAGTCATAAAGATTTATTTTGCCAAAATTCTTTCTCACTCTGTTTCATTTTCATTGTTACAGAAAAATATAGAAAAGAGAAAAGTCTGTATTAGCTCCTCTGAGATTTTCAAGTTTTTTTCTGAACCAATCAGGTGAGTGAAGCAAGGAAAACAGTGCAAACTCCCAGAGCTACAGCTTAGAAGGTGACAACCTGAGCCACACTGCATGGTAAATGGTGCGGTCAGAATTTGTGAAAAACAGGTCTAGGTATGATGAAACAAATACCTTGAATGTCACCCCAGTGATCAGATACAATAGAAGTACATTCATTCCCACAAAGCTCAAGTGATGTATGTAAGGTGCTGCTTTGTAACCAGAAATAACCTGAAGCTTTTCTTCTATACAGTTGCATGCATATATATAAAGAAATATATTTCCCTGAATAGCAATATCTTCATTTTGTTCTAATCCAATAACTGAGGGTAGAAATGATGTGAAAATGATGAGTAAATCCCAAAAGCGCTTTAAGTCTTCTTTTTGACATAGATTAAGTGTATTACATATACTTGTCTTTCAAGGAAAGCAATCTGATCAGTTCTAATTGAACTGCGTGTATATAATATATATATCTGCACGTTTTGTGTGTGTATATGTGTAAAGAGATATACATTTCAAAATCTTGTATGTCTTATATAAGCAGTTGGTTAAACACTTATTTACTGATTAGAAGTTTAGATTTGATAATTAAAATACTGTCAATGTCATGAAAGCCATTTCAGGCAGATTAAGTATGTTGGACAGTCTTGTGTCCAGAGTTGTCTGAATTTTGTTTGTTAAAAATAACTTGGAATACATCTTGATCTATAGAGATTAGAACAGTGGTGTTCCAAGATAAATTATGGAACAGCCTTCAACTCAATTTATTTTAAAGGGAACTTGCTTTGTTTCTAGCAGAGATTAGCCTGAAGTGTGGCCACCAAAGCAGAGCAAAAAGGCATTAACTTCAAACATTTGAATCGGGCTTTTGAGATTTCTAATCAGCCTGCTGCTCCTTTCCTACTGTTCATTTGGAAGATACATTCATTTCTTTCATGGATGACACAGCACCTGTGCCGCTATGTTAGCCCTACCACACGAGGTGTTAAATCAGCATAAGACAGTGAGCTAGGTGTACCCTGCATTTCATGGCCCACACTTTGCACCTCACTTCAGTACCCAAACCACAACAGAGCTGCTTATTGGAACTTTAGAAGGGTAGCAGGAAACAGCATCAATGAAAAAATGCATCATAAAGTGTCCTGTATAGATACTGCCTGTAACTGTTAGGTTATCACTGATTTCTTAGGCCAGCTAAAGCAAGGAAACTGGAAAACTGAATTAGTTGTCCATGGCAACTAGCACTCAACAGAGATCAAAATGACTACTCAACAAGTATCTAAAACTTTCCAGAACTGCCAATTTATACACTTTGGAAAATACATGGCATGGCGCAAACTGTAGTTTAATACTAACAAAATCACCACTTTGCATTAAAAAAGGGTACCCTTTCAGCATGCATTTTCATAGTGCACATGAATTCCATAAACTTTAATTCATTAAGTGAATAAATTTGAGATTGAGACGTGGATTGAAATTAATACAACTATCTTGGTGACATAGTTTGGGGTTTTGTCTTAAATGGGCAAATAAAGCCCAACCAATACAGGTAATTATTTTATGAATGAGTTACTGCCATATGTTCTACAAATTCTGCTTCAGTACTCCTAAATGTTTCCAAAAAGATGGATTGACTACTGAAAAGTCTTCCTAGTCATAAAAAACAACCTTTCTATACAATCTCAAATATTTAAATCAGCAAAAGCTAATTATGGAATGCTGCTTCACAGAACTTTATACCTCATCTAGTATTAAGTATTTTCATCAAATATGATGGCTAATTTTACTGTAAGTAATAAAAAAGCTCTTTCATGTAGTATAATTTAAAATGACCATATTTTTCAGCAAATGAAATGACATGTTGTCAATGAAATTTTAGCAACCTCAGGAGTACCATAGAGGTTTGACTAAATAATGATCAGATGAAAAATTAGTTGGTTAAGTCTTACCAAGGATGTCCACACATTAAAGTCTTCACTGAAATGGTACATAAACACATACTTCTTTAGGGTTTCTTTTTTTTTTTTTTTTTTTTTTTTTTTGCAAAGTGAATGTTTTTCATTTAGAGATTATATCATGAACAGATGTAGGATAATGTTAATAGTCCCTTCTGGAAACATTAATCACAAGGTTTTACTTATTATTTGGTGTCAGCATTTAAAAGTTAAAGCATTTCCAGAACTGTCACCATTGAAATATTCCTTTTGCTTAAAGCTAAATTACAAAACAGTAATTTATTTTACAGTCCCAGCATCTTTTAAAAAACATATATAAGAGGGAAAATGGCAGGCAATGCCTTGTTCTCATGGCAACAGTGTAGACTGACAGTAGTAAGTCTGTTTCTACTTTAGGAAGAGGGCTGAAAACCCAACTCTACCAACTTTTTAAATGTTTGAGCAATTTTAAGTCTCCACAAAAGAGATTTTGGTTGTCAGCATGACACTAATGTGATATTTTCAGAAGTGGGTTTTCCATTCCCAGCTCACTGAGCAAATATTAACCAGAACCCAAATAAAAGCAGGCTAAGGCCTTTTTACCAAAGAGATCTTAACCTCTCTTCCATACATATTCTCACATGTAGAATACTGTACAGGTGAAGCAAACTGCTACTACTTCAAAGTACTTGTCAATGTATGTGCAGACATGTTCCACTAACTCCATTCAAAACACTTAAGAAAGTAACCAAAACAAGTCTGGGTCTTTCTATAGTCCCAGGAAAGGACCTTTTTGGTTACTTCAATGTCCTGGAGCTCAGGAACTCTGCAGCATCTTCCAGCCAAGGTTTGCTATATATCTACGCTGAACAGGTTCAGCAAAGAGCTTACATGGTCTTTCGTATTTGAGCTATTGGGGGAAAAAAGAAAAATAAATGCAAGTCTGTCCTTAAAGCATCAGAGAAATGTAATCAAACAGAGCAGCACAGTCACAACATACCCCAATCATCCTCCATTCATATTTGACCAAGATAAAAGTTAATTGCTTCACATGAGCTTTACCTGATGCTTTAAAGCAAGCAGATAAAAGAAAGACTATTCCCTTCTTTAAGCAGTGCTATATATAACATCCTTCATCACGTCTTCCCTTTTGGAATGGATGAACATCAAACAAACTCTTTCCGAAGATGCTCATATCTCTCCAGTGGCTCTAAAACTGAACCAGCTTCAACTAAGGACCAAATTTTTTAAGTGTCCTAGGGATGTGAAATGAATCCTAAAGACCATTCAGGTGTTCTCACATCTTTAGTTCTGAAATTTCAGTCTTAATCCTCCTCTATCTAACTCCACTAGACTAACCGGTCCATTAGATCCTGTCTGGCATCTCTGGAGACCAATAGCAAAGGGCTAAAGTAAAGATGGGATTGCTTTGGCCTCTATGTTTAGTAAAAGAGACCACATCTTGCAGACAGTGGCTTAAACCTGCTCCCTGGCAAACTGATTCTCTGGTTTCCACAGGATAATTTTCAAAAACATCCACGTGAAAATGCAAGCACGTGCACTAAGGATTATTTTGACACATGGTATCCATCATTTGGATTTACTCATTTTCCAAAATAAACTGTTTTGTCAGTTTTCCTGTGCATGTCAATTTTTGAGTAAAGGCAATGGGTAATGTTACAAGACACATTCATGTGCTGACCTTTCACAAAACCAAAATTTGTAGCAAAGCTAGGGTGTTGGGAAGCACTGCGTTTTCATTTTGGCCACAAGACCAACACACAAAGATTTGAAAAGAGAAGCAGAATGGTCCTAGCTTGAACCATCTGACTGAGGACGCAGCATCAACGAAAGTTACTTGCATGACAAAATGGTTTTGTAATTACATATTTGCAGAAAATTTAACTGCAAATGACATGTACATAACAGGCCTCTGCAAGTAACAGTAACTACAGGTTATTTCCAGATCTAATTCCAGAGACTCTACGTTTCTTTAGTTTGTCACATGTATTTCTGCAGCACACACTCACTGAACTAAGTTTTGTGTATTCACTCCCATTCCTATAATGACAGTTTAACCCCTACTTTTACACATCACTTATTACTTCCCATCTTCAGGGCACTTACACATGCTCAGTGTATTAACAGACCAAATTCTTCCTTACTTGACAAGATTTGTAATGTTTTATATTTCCAGTTAAATACTATGCTGGATTTTACTGTATTTAGAAACTGAAATTCCAGCCTTTTTATATAACAACCCAACATCTATGAGACTCTGTGAAACTTGGCCAGGAAAAGACAAATTACCAACATAAGTCACCTAAAGCTGCAGCTCCACTACCAGGCTGCAGAACAATGTAGCTACAATTCCTCATTTTTCTTGAGTGTCCTTTCTGGAAAATGTTTATACCACTGCACACTTCAAGTGAATTTACATGGGATCAGTTTGGAAGCATTCTGGTTTGACCAAACCATGGCCACATTCTCACACAAAGGCTTTTACAGCACTCATGAATGGGGGCTCATAAATTGACCTGTGTCTGAAGGAGCTCACAAAACAGTCACAGTGAGTGAGAAGCCCTTAACTAAGAACCTTACAGTCCTTGTGGCATGGTCTGGAGCTGCACTCACCCTCTCCTAGGAACTACTGTGGCTGCATGGCTTGAGGTCTACAGGGCCAGGACTGCTGGATATTTTCACTAATTCCATGCCTTCTTGCAGCTTCCAACTCCAATTATTTTGCAAGATGTAAAGGGATACTTCTCCTCCCTGAAACCCTTTCTGCCATGGCCCTGTATAAAAATCCACATACCCAAAAAATCCAGGCATTATAAAACAATATACTTTCCACCCCCTTGAAGCACTGCTCTGACCTCAAACAACACCCACTAAAAGCACTTCTGTAAGGGGGAATAATCTGTTTATCTTCTGTAAGTATCTGTAGAGAAAAATACTGAAACAATCCTTAAACTGCATAACCAGCCTTTGGAGCAAAAGAAAGTTAATTCTGGAAGGGCACAGAACTTCCCACCCACACAGCCCCAGAGTATGCCCGTCAAGGACCTCTGACTTGTGTTACCCATTGTGTTACATGAGGCAGGGATGGGGGTTAGTGTTTGCAGTCTGCAGTTTCTGGCAGAATCCCCAAAGTAATTTTCAATTAAAAGGTGAAATGCTGGTACTTGTCAAATGTGAAGACATACAGTGCTATAACAATATGAAACAGCTTCCTTACAATTAAATTGATTTCATCAGGTATTTAAGTAGGGCTTGCAAATATTATGCCTTTGGGTAAATTGAAGAAATACCTAAATGAAGTGCAATCATTTTCTGTCACTACTGAGTCTCAATACAAGAATACAACCCTGGTCTTCAAATCCTTTCAACTGAATGATTCAAGTACATGTAGATCCAGCAAACATTTGTATATTTTTCATTTCCATTAATACACCGTTTTTGTTAAATTAGACGTGTTGTGAAGAAAATAACGTTTTTGGTTTCACTGCTAGTCATTTTTTTTCCTCTAAACATTTAAACTAGTGATAAATGAAGGAAAAGTAATGTTTCCAGATAATCACAAAAATAATCAATGACTGACTAAAAAGAGGCAGTACTAAATAAATTACACCATCCTAGCTTAACCTCCCACTAATCAAACTGTTAAATAGTATAATTATTTCTGTTCTATAAGTCCACAGAAATAGGCTTAGGAAAAGGAACACACCTGATACAAGGAAAATACAGTAAGTGACAGATGACTTCTGGGAACTGAAGGCTCACTCTTAGCCCCCGCAAACGCAAGACAAAACATCCATAAGCTTCAAGACATATATGACTGAGACTCTAATTCTTATATCTAATTTGAGGAGTGAGACTTATGAAAAATACAAAAGTAATTTAACCAGAATTTCAAAGCAGTCTGGACCTCTAAGCTATGGCTCTGGCCTGGATTCAGAGGATGAACTAACAAGACTTCCCCAAGCTTCCTTAGTTCTAATACTCTTGCAAGCACTTAAAGTCTATGTGTTTCCTTTTCCTCAGGTATAAAGGGACTATAATGATGCTTAGCCTAAACTGAAGTGTCAGACATCTGTTGAAAACAATTCACAGCTACTTTTAATTTAATTAATTTTAAAATCTGTTAAGTAAAATAATATTTTCAAATACTGCTCCTGATGCATTAGGAGGCCAGTGCAAACAAAGATCCTGTGCCTGGATCACAGTTTGAAGTGTTGCAAGATTTAAAAAAATGTGTGTGATTAAAACTTTGACTCAGCAAAGTTTTACAAATTAACTCTTACAACCCTTATAAATTATGTAAATAATGGGATTATCCTTGTACTTAAAATTATGCATATACACAGTTTATGTGTTTAAGTTCAGCTTGGCTGCAGGAAACATACTACACACACAAAAAAAGCAAGAATAAATCTTAATTTTCCTATGCAGATGTAGGTGACAACCCCCCTCCTAGCCTTGTAACTTGTCCTTCATTCATCGGCTGGGGTGTTTATTTTTGCTATATCTGATGTGACTAGCACAACTTAGGCAATGAAAACTTCTTAATCAAGTGAAGATCTTTTGAAGAAACAAGAGGACCTGCTCCACTTCTCAGAATGCAAGGTCAAGAGTTATATACACACGTTTAGAGCCCAGTTTCATTTAGGTAAGTTTACAACTCAGAAAAGTAAACATTTCCTCATATAACTTGTGAGTGAGAGTTACTGATATAAATAATGTTTTGGCAGTCACAGAAAGAGAATTAGATAAGTATATTATCATTAATAACCTGTGTCCTTATGCACACAGCCCACATGAGTAAATCAGGGAGAACTTAATTCCAGCTGCTGCACAGCACTACTCTTAGCACAGGACAAAGCATTGCAGAAATGTTTGTATGCACTTGCCTACCATCAAAGCACCAAGATTTTCAACCAGTAGATATGTGTGCAGCCCTATATTGTGTATTTCAGTACCTAGAACACAGATTCAGACATATCAGTTGTCCCTCCAATCTCACATTGTAAGACTGGGGTGCAGTAAAGACTAACAATGGCTTGGAGTGAAACACATACATTGCTATGGTGTAAGAGAGGTGGAAAGGTAGCAGAGATTTTTTTTTGATGTTTTAGCTCATCTCAATTTTATGAACTAAGCAAAGGGTATTCATTATCATACATTTATTGCAGAACAAAAAGGCAAGACTGAAGAGTCCTACCTCTGCACAACACTCCCCTTAGGACATAGCCTTCTCAAAATCTCAGAGCTCTTTCTTTGTATTCCTAGGAAGTGCCTCGGGAACAATGGGATATGTGGTCTTGACTGCAAAGTGCTATCAGCATTTATTAGTGATGGAAATAAGAAATTAGTTATTCCTATACACCAAAGAATGGATAGGAAAATATGGAGAAAGGAAAACCTACATTTTTTTTTCCATATTTGTAATTTCTTTATTTCCCTTCATTCTTTCTTTATACAGGGAGAATATGTTCATTGTTTTTCCACTTTTTAGACTTGGTTAGGGAAATATAATCAGTTTACCTGTGGCTTTGAAGACAAACAAGTCATGGGAGAAGGAAGGAATGAAGCATATGTCAGCAGAGGAGATGATACCTGAAACCTGAAGGAGACAGGGCAGAGAAGCTGCCCGCATAGGTTCAGCAGTGCAAGGCACAGCTGTAGACCAAACACTGCTCTGTTTTAAAAAATAAAAGAAAACAAGTCAAAACCATAGGTAGCCTTTTCCATTCTGCCTCCTGTGTATGCCCAAGATTACTTTTTCTCAAGCAAAACCAAAAATCACAGCTAGGTTTGCTTCTCCCTTCCAGAGGAACATCTTGCTTCACTCATGGCCCCCACTACACAGTCACAGTGCCTCTGCTTCCTTCTAGCGGCAAACTTCCTTCCAGGATGGTGACCCTGTGTCAGCCACAGGCACATCCTTCAGCACTTGCCCAGGGAGGGCACTCTCTACATTGCTGCAATCAGTTTGGCAACCAGAGGTGGTTTGCTACATCAGTCAAACTGAAAGGTACTCGCATTCCTCACAGACTCCCATGTCACCTGTAGGGACATGTGCCTCTCATATGTCTGGCACTCTACGGTAACTACTTCTGCAGTGCTCTTACACACCACTAACAGCCTGACTTAACTTGGCCTTCACTTCTTCACCTGCAGCTGCATCATGAAGTTTCTCTTATGGCAGAGCCTGAGGAGTGAAAAGGGCAGTTAACTCAGCATACCTTACAGGCTGTGGGTTCCCTTTCATTCGTACCTCATTTTTTACCCAACCGTTCTTAAGCATGCAAAGAACACCAGCAGCTGCCAAACGGAAGATAAAGCTATATTTCCTTATATTGTTTAGTAAAACCATTCCAAAATAAGAGAGAACAGCTATGTCAGGAGAAAAGGCTAGGGAAAGGAGAAAGTAAATATGAAAAAATGAGGAAAAGGGCAAAAATATGAACAGTTATAATCTCTAGGCATTGGGAGTTTGGTTCTGATGAGAAAGAAAGGAAAAGATGGAGAGAGAAAGAAAAGCTGAAGCTTAGCAAATGACCAATTTAGCAACAATATTTGACAAGACAAAAACAGGATGGGGCAGAAATACCCCAAATCTCCCCCAAAAAAGGAAGACTCAGTAAGGCTGTCTTTTGAGCTTAGTCAGGTAATTCAGTATGCAATGGGTCAGATTTAGAGCTTTTGGATTAAAATCGTTTTATTGGAGTTAAGAGCAGAGTCAGCTTCTTAGCTCAGAAAGAAATTTTCAACCACGAAACTCATAATTGCAACCTTCAGTACCAATCATGAGGAGAAGCTGAGATTGTTTTCATTTTTTTTTAATTGCACAGGAAGTCAGTAGAAGGAAGGGCTGACTACTCCTCTGGGTGAAACCAATGGGTTGCATCAGCCCTAACACAGCTATGGCCATGCTTTGTTCTAAACCACAGGTACTGATAAGGTCACATTCAAAACTGCTACATTCTTTATCAACTTTTCATGTCATAGGATTACAGCACTAGAAAAGTATTTTTATTAGCTAGTCTGAAATTGCTTTATCGAGCCATGAAAAATAATCCAGTTATTTCCATGTTTCATATAGATGGCTGCAGCTTTCTCATTACAATACAATCAACTCGCATTAATTTAAAAATAAGTTTTAAAGTTATAGCCAAATTTATCAAACCCTCCCTCTCTTTTCACATGTATAGATCCCACTCACCTATTTTGTCAGGTTCAGATAATTTAGTTCCATATCCAGTCAAACTTGAATTGTTTTGAGAAGCCTAAGCAACTATATATTTAGGTCTCTGGTTTTATTTTGTCAGCACCTATGCTACTTACTGTTAATCCTTCTACTGCACTGTCCTATTTCCTAGAGAACTGAAATTCAGTGATTTTACCATTACCTTTAAGCATGAAAGATAAGATGCTATTAAGCCCAACAGAGGATGAAATACAGCCTTAGGGAAATCAGCAATATCAGATTTTAACTCCGCATGAGAAATTATATGGGTTCTGGTCTTTCCACCTTGAAAAATAAATAGTAGAATTAGAGGATGTAGAGAGAGAGAGAGCAGCTAAAGTGATCAATAGTTTGCAGCAGTTGACTTACAAGCAGAGACCAAAAAGTCTAGGATTTATCAATCTGTTTAGAAGATCAAGGGGGAATACAATCAAGACCCCCAACATTATGAAAGAATTGTGAAAAATGAATGTAGAAATTTTATTCACAAAATCCTGCAATTTTCAGGCCATTAGGAGGCACTAAATGAACACGTAATACAAAACAAAGAAAGTACTTAGTGGGCAATACAATTCCTGACCTTGCCACCACTTGTACTAGCAGGTTCAGAAAAGGGTTATACAAATTCATGAAGAATAGGTCTGTAAGTGGATAATACCCAACAATTACTGCTAGGCTGTACACTGATATCCAAATATAACATCTGCAGGTGTGGGGGAAGGTAAGGAGAACACTCCACAGCAAATGTCTTGGCTCCTGTGCACTCACAATAGAGTGTCTCCTGTGGCAAGGGCTGGAGCCACAGAGCTCCTGTGATCCAGTAAGGCATTTCTCCTTATTTAGACGACCTTAAGAAAGAGTCACTTTATTTAACTACTCACTAATTAAATGTTACATGACCTGTATGCCAAAAACTTCAAGACAGCTGCACACAGGTCAGATTATTTGTGAAACATGCAGTCGGATTAAGACGGTAGAGGAGGAATGTGTGAAAATGTCAGAATGCATTAACCTGCATCCCATATAGAGCAGAAGTGCATAAATTTAAAAAAACCCAGTGTTTATGCATTTCATTTGAAACATCTGATCAACAGTGTTACTCATTTATCTGGAGTACAGTGCATTGGTACATATACAGAGAGTTCAAGAATTGTCCCAGCTGCAGAAGTCATAGAAAATAAGTGCTTCATGTGGAAAAACGTTACCGTGCCAAAGCAGGATGCAAACATTGAGATTGTGGGTTCTACGATATTATTTTTTTTGAGACGTAAACATTGAGAAAACCATCACCATCCTTCCTGTCAGTAATGAACCTAGCAAGTTCCCTGTACAAAAGCCCTTCTTTCAAGAGAAGTTCTCCTAAAACCACAAGGCGTGTAGCATCTAAAGCAATGCATCTTGAACCTTCCAAGACATATTACAAACACAGCTGCACAAACGTTAGCATAAGAAAAAGGATTTTACCAAATTAGCACACAAATAATCATTTGAAAGCCCCTTTGGTGTAATTTTTTGTTTCAGTCAGTACTTAAATTTCAGTTGCAACTACTCAGATATCTATTTTATAACAATCCACTTTTCAAAGTTCAAATCTATTTCACTTTCATTGAAAAAGATGTTTCTAAAATGAAACATCTGGCTAAAAGAGAAGGAGAAGTTTTGGCATTCCTGGGCTTTAAAAACCTTACAAATACAAACCTATGGTGACACACACATCAAGAGAAAAAAGAGGTAAGGAGAAAACTGTCATGGGCTTAATCCTGCCAGGGGGAAAATGGTTTTTCTTCTGAAATAGAAGTATTACTGCAGCTTTTAGAGGATTTCAAAGATACAACTTATCTTGATCAGAGGACATAAAACACTGATTGACATCTACATGAATTTCCTTGCAGCATATTTATTTTCATACACTACTGCATTCTATTGTTATGAATGGGAATACTTATGAAAGATTCCTCTTTGAATACTATGTCATTCTGATTAGACCATGAATATGTCGACAATTCTATCAACAAGATTTTGTCTGTGTATAAGTTAAGAGAGCTTTTTTTATGTAAAGAAAATTATTCTGGTATCATGATACCTTCCCTCCTTGGGTACTCAGAGATGGATGCAGAGAAGAAGGGCCTTTAACAAACGTATTTTAAAGCAAGTTGTAAACACAAGCTAACCTGGGAATGTGAAGTATTTTCTTTACTGGAAAGTAAAAACTTCTGGTCAATTTAAATGTATTAAGTGGAATAAGTATGTCATTTGTACTATTAATTGGTGGGTAAATTAGTGTTCTAGAAAGGTAAATTATAATCATGGAATTTGAAATACATGATAGCATTGTAAAGCAGCTTCTAACTCTGTACACTGATTTGCTAGTCTTTCAGCAGGGTAATGACAGATGACCTTTCATGCAGCTTTAATGTCTTCACTTTCAAAACTATAAGAATTTGTTAAATTTTGTGGCTTTCCAAAAAGGGTAGTTTTCTCCACAGCATGAAGATTTGATGTACTATAGTGGAAATACCGTAAGGCATTACCAATTTAATCACAATAAAAAATAAAATCCAATGCAATTTCTACACACTCCTTACAACACTGCCATCCAAGCACTGATCAAAGAGGAGTAATTTAGGATTGAGCAAAACATTATGAAGCTTCTCACTAAGATTTTTGGGTCATGCCAGCAGCTTCAGCCACAGGAAAGTGCACTATTCCTCTAATAAACTGATAGTGCTCCATAGTAACACCTGTTAGTTGTCCTTATTCCATGCCACTGTGTTTGTTCCAGAATGTGGCTCTTCTGTTAGTTAGAAACCTAAAATGCAGCTCATATTTCCTCAAGACCAGTTTACATGGATTTGTTTGTCTTTAATTGTTGTCATTTAAATAGCACTGCTTTTCTGATATTTTCTCCCATGGATATAAATCACAGCTCAAATTTCATTTTGCTAGGCTAAACAAACCATTGCCAATTTAGTTTCTTCTTTCAGATAAGCTTATCATTCCCATGATCCTAGTAACTCTTCCATGGACTTGCTGAATCTTGATTTCCCCTTTTTTTCAACAAGGAAAATTAGAGTTGCACATGGTATTCAGATACAGCTTCATCATCCAAATGTCAGGCAAAAATACTGATTTCACCTGGGAAGATTTGGTCAATATCAAATTGCATTTGCCCTTTGTGCCTGAAATGTATTGCTGGCTACTAGCTATCCAGAGATCCCCTAATAGTTAGAGAAGTCCCTTCTTCCACTATTTCCAAACAATGAGCTCCAGCTGGTATCAGAATTTGTCAGTGACTCCAAAGTGCATGATCTTGCACTTCATTCCATTAACTTTTAGCCTGTTCCTATCAGTCCAAACTTCGAGGTCATCCATTTCTTCCTGTAATTCCCACCCTTTCTTCATTAGCAATGGGTACCAATTGTATATCATCAATAAATTTCCTCAACATTGTCTTTTTATGCCAAAGTCACTAATAAAAGTATAAAATATATTCAGTACCCTGACTGATCATCGTGGAACTTTGTAAGCTGCCTGCCCAATAAAGCCCCTCTCAACAGCACCCACTCTCCTCTTTGAGGCACTTCCTTATCTGCAGTGCCTGTACAAATCCCCACCTCCTGCAGCCTAATGCCGGGAGTCCCCAGTTGATCCCCACCAAATGTTTTGCTGCAAAATAACTAGAACAGAAATCCTTTTTCTAGATACACTACTGTTTAGAATACCTCTTTACTAGGCTGTGATCTAATTTTGGCAAGCATATCTCACATGTCACTTTTGTTTTAAAACTCAATCTATAATTATGTTTTGTCTTGAACACTTGTTCTTAAGCCCTGAAAAGACATTATATCCACTCATTACTTTTCTGCCAATGGAGCAGAGGACGGAGTGTATTACACTGAGATAGTTTGGTACTTTCTGACTCTAGATAATTTGTTTGATTGAAATGTTTTCTAGAAAGAGAAGACAGATATAAAAAAGCTTCTATGCAGTGGAAAACAAAATAACATTTTAGTTGAAAAGAGACAACTTGGAAGGAAATACGATTTAACAGGGAATGACTTGGCATTATCTTTCAGAATAAAAGAATAAAGTAGGAGTATCATGTAAAGTGAAACAAACAGAAGAATGTGGAAGTCAGAAGTGAGAATGTCTTGTGAAAGGGATTTGATCAGTTTGTGAAAGCGATATGCCACAATAACCCAGCACAAGATATTCTTAAACTGACAATTTCCAAAATTTGAGAGGGTCTATGCCTAATGTTATAAGAAATGGCCACAGTTGGTACTTCATTAAATGAGTTTCTGCTCTGACACTGGGGTTTTCACTGCAAAACATGATTGGGTGGAATACCTAATATAGCTAATCAATTTAATGATTTCCAATTAAATCATCCATGACACTGAACAGAACTCAGGCCCCTTCATCAATACATAGTTAATATCCCTTAGAAATTAATGGAACATATTTCCATATTCTATTCATCCACCCACACAGAATTCCAAAAGACTGTACAATCCTATTTTATCACGCCTCTCAACAGTTTACTCAGCTCACTGCTGAAGTGAATGTGGTCCCATGTTCCTCTTACAGAGCTCAGAAAGTATTTCATCCCTCTAACTTTTATATTATTTGAAATGGTGTAATAACAAAATGTAACCACCTAGTCATATGTTGAAAAATCACAAAGATAATTTTACAGGGAACACTTGAGTGAAGCACTTCATGCTCAATACAAACTCCATTTGACAGTACACCTGTAAGATCCACACATTCCAGAGAGTTCAATCTCAGCCAAAAATATGTTTCCTGCTGAAGCATAAGACAAAGTCATAGCCCTCAGAAAGAGCCTGTGGGTGGAAGAGAGATGAGAGCTGAATGATTTTTCTCCCAAAATCAAGGAATTGTTTTGGCTGCTTCTTTGTTGAGGTCATTTTGTGTCTGCATAGATAATAATAAATAAATACATTGTAATCACTGTGGATTTATGAGGCAACTAAAGCTATCTGGGGTTTTGCAGAAAGCAAGGCTGGGAAAATAAGCTGGCAAATTTTTTATGTGTCACATTCCCAAATAAAACAAGCTTAAATATAATTTTACTTATTCAGCTATACTTGGGGGAAAAAAAAAAAATCAACAACCACAGCTGGCATTTAACCCATAGTCTGTGGGCAGCTATATTATGTGCCCACTTTGCAGACTTCAGATGGAGCACTCACAGGCTGGTTACAACACTAGCAAGGCAAAACCTACACTCTTGGCAATCAGTTCTCTTCCTGCTTACTTTTCTGTCTTAAATTAATGTTCTAAATCCTACACCACTAGCAACACTCTGCTGATTTTGTGTCATACTTATGAACACAATACAATCAACAGAGAATTTTTCCAGATGAGGCACCACAGAAATAAATCTCACATTTTATCTTGTTTGTTTTTTTGCTGAAGGGAAAGCTTCTTGATGTGGCATCTTAATCTGGGTATCTATTGACTGGTGTAGCAAAACTGTCCCTTCATCCAAGATCCCAGCTGCTTCCTCTAGAGATGTTAAACTTTTTGGAGCTTCTACAGGAAAAAGCTAAGGTTCAAAATATTAGCAAATAATACCATTATATTTCCTGACATAGACCTTAAAAGGTCAATTCACCCTGGCACATCACCTTAAGAATGCTGTGTTTTGCTGAAGTGATTTTCAAACTCTTGTTAAATTAAATGCTGTTTTTTCCTCAGAACGGCCTTTCCCACCACCAGAACAGATTATTGGAAGGTACTAATGCTGTTAATTTAGTCCTAAATTCCCACTTATCTACAGCTTTAGCTACAAAAGAACATAGGGATATGTTTTAGAGCCCCTACCAACGTGCTATACAAGAAATACATACCTCAGGCTTCACGCTATTTTATTGCCAGCTTTTTGCCATTTCATCTGTACATTTATTTAGGTAGACTTACTTAAATGAAATAGATACAGTATGTTCCTTTTCTATTTTTAAGTCCTCCAAAGGACTCTAGATCTCATCCTTGTACCTAAGCCTTGTAGAGATAGAGACACAAGAGAAGGAGACACAAGGAACCTCAGCCATTTCAGTTAAGAACACACACTTTTTAAGTGGTCAGTAAATTAAATTTTACCTTCCCCCAAATATAATCTACTGAAAACAGCCAGATCTTTCACATACAGTGGAAATAAAATTTTGGCTGACTTAGCAGGAAGAACTCAACAAATGGAGTGAAAAGAATAAAAACTTCTGTAACAATATTGACAGCCTACGCATTCAAAGCTGACAGAAAGATATTCTTAAGAGAGAAAAATTCTTATATCTTCCGTAGGGATGGTGACACATACCTAAGGATATACAGGAATAGGGCCCAAAAATTAATCCTCATTGCTTGCTGAACACAGCATTTCCCTCTTACTAATGTTACAATCAGAGATACCAGTTTCCTAACAGACTTTAAATTATCTGAGTAATATAACTGAATATCAATTATCACAAGTACCACTTGAGGCCCACATGGAAGTAAGGATGTGGACCTTAATGCCTAAAGGCCACACAAGACAGGAGTCCTTCCTCTATGTACTGCCAAACCTGTGTGCACTGAAGCACTTAAGGTGACAGCAAAGGAAGGTGACAGAACATATAAATAGAAAGAATGAGCAATATGAGACTACTTCCAGTCATAGCACTTCTACATTTGGCATTTAATTTCCATGGGTAAGATAGCATGTCACAACAGGAGCCTAGCCAGATTTCGTGAACATGGGTTGCCTTTAATTTCCCATTCTTTCTAGACAGAAGATCCAGAGCACTTTAAAATGCCTATTTGACCAACTATGCAATTTTACAAGGTTGTAAGAGTCAGGAACAATATATTGCACAAAAAAGACTACACTATGAAGTGCCCTGAAGTCCACAGCGAAATTCCCATTGACTCAAGCAGAGCCAGGACTTCCTATCCATTCCCATGAGATCAGCTGTGCTGAGAACTGTGAGCTGTGTGCATTTCAGAGAGCAAGTATGACCAACCTTTCAGCTTGCACTCACTCTTCATGTGATCGTTTTTGCATGTGGTTTCAGCTTTGTATGCTTTACAGATCAAGAAGCTACCACAGCATTCTGGGTTTGTTTTACTTCTTTTATGCAATAACAAAGCATGCTTACTTTCTGTTTTCCAACCAGAAGTGCTGCAGGAGTGGAAATTAGATAAAACTTCATAATTAATCTGGTTTTCCACCATGCAGCTCTTCTTAATTAGCCATTTATTGCAGGTAGTTACTAAAATGTCTCTGTTTCAAAACAGGCTTCAAGCCTTCTCTCTTTAGCTTCAGTTACACATTATCCACAGAACTTAAATTGTTCTTGCCTTTCTAACGCATGCATGGAATCTGAAGACAAACTTGGATTTGGACAAATTGTTGTCCCCATGAGGACAGTAGCTGACCATGGAAAGACAGTGCAGTTCTTTGGCAGTGCTGCTTCTAACAGCTCCCACCATCACAACCTCTTCACCTTCAGAGCCTTCACAGCCACTTAATGAAGAGGAGACTAAGACAAATTTCATAAACAGATAAAGCCTGAACGATGGAAAATTTTGCAAGTTTGGGTTGCTCAGGTTCTTGTGAATGTTTCCTGCAATTTGTCTATATTCCATGTGTGCTTTTACAACTCCTAAATTTCACTTCAAGTTTCAGGTTCAAACAAGAATGTTAAAGCTCAAAGTGAAACTCACTTGAAACCATCAGGTTTCACTTGCAAAACTAAGTGGGCTTCAACATTTCAAAGGTGCAAATTGAGGAATTCATGTGAAAATTGCAACTGACAGTTTTACAGCTGAATGAAAGTAGGCAAGTTTTGTGTGGCTCTGTAAGAAACAGTTCACGTAGCAGTTCTCCTGGTTTTACTCTTACTGCATGTGCAGAAATGTGCCCTTTACACTCACCTAAGATGTTGCAATATTATAATATGCCAGATGATTTTTTCTTTAAACTGCTACTTAAAATCTCTCCTCCTTACTCTCTCTGGAGGAGAACCAGCCCCAAGACCTTTAGGCAATGAACTTTTATAATAACTCCCCCAAAATCTCCTCCCCTATTTTTAGGACTAAGGGTTCCTTGCTCATGGTTATGCACCATCTGCCATTATCTACAAAGACTAAAATGCCAACGACAGCCTTCAGCTGTCAGCTCTGCCCCTCTGAACAGGGTGTTACAGGATGTCTCATTCAGCATTTGCAGTCACAGGAGAGGGGAGATTCTTCCGTTCAGAGCAGGGAATAGCCTCCACAGCTGCAGAGCACAGGAGGCCCAGGGAACTTCCTAAGACTAGCAGCTGTGGAAGCAAATTTTGGCTGGATTGGTCCATTATTGTTGATGCACATAAGGCCTCAAAATCAGTGTCACAAATTGTGCACATGCAGAAAGATCTTATTTTTCATATTATGCAACTGTATTTATGCAACTGTATAATAGTTAAACCTTGCTTTGATGTTATGTTCAGCATTGTTAGTATTAATAAAAAATTATGCTGGTTTTTCCAGTCAAGTCATATTTAAATGAAAACTCAGAGCTGCCACCACCTCCCTTTTCAACTAACCCAGTCTACCAGTGCAGCAATCATGACTTGAAAAAGTTGTCACAAGCATGACGTTAAACCAAGTCAGCATCTCTTTTTTCATACTGTAGTATGTATGAAGTTAGTAACATTCATTTTTCACTCTGTGACTTAAGCACCAATTATTTGCAATCACAAAATACCCAACAGTATCAATGTATGACCAATCTCTTTGCAAAAGTTCATCTCGTAAAAGCTTCCTAGGAGACCTACATGAAGGTAATTAAAACTAACCCAGTGTTCAGCATTACACATTTTTTAGTACTTCTGGCTCTGTCATTATGCACAACCATGAAGATGGTGAGATTTCCTGTCACTCTACTGCCAAATTGCTTGAGTCTGTGTGCAAACTCCGAGCTAACTTGTATTACTTCTGCACCTTGATTTCAATCCTTGTAACATAGAGACAACTCTAACTTTGCACAGGTGTTTGTTTAGCTCATGACCCTCCAATATTCTCAGATGCAAATTCAGAACATAATTAACAATACAGTAACCCCAGCAAGGGCTAGGAAGACATTTTGGCGCAACATTCATGCAGACACTAGACACAATTTTTCTATTCTCTTCCAGTTTCAGTCTGAGGTGAAATGGCAAAGACTGCCCCTCCAAATCTTATGTTCTGCAAAGCAGCAGATTCAACATTCCCTATTTCATACCCTGCAGAGCAAGCCAAAACCTAAGAAACAGACTTGCTCAACAGCTGAACAACGAAGGCAGAAACAGATCCATTCAACAAGGAGAGCCAAAGAAGGAGTCAGAGAGAGAGCCAAAGCCACCAGCTTCCTCCTGCTGGCTATGCAAGTAAGAAAGAAGCCCAGAACAATGGAGAGAGCAGAACAGCATTACACTGGAGTCATTTGGTTTAGTTCCCAAATTGCTGCTAACAGATGCCTTGAGGGAAAATTTGCTCTGCATTGCTGCTGCCTCATCACCCTGGAGCCATGTACCCCATGCTCAGTTTGGCAAACTGTTTCTCCTTGTCTACTTCATCTAGCCAGGCTGAGATCCAGACATCAACGGACCCATGTGGGGGGCCCAAACTCCACTGGCTCCCCTGTGTTTTGGGTCAATCCCTAGAACTAGTAATTATTCCTCTGGCAGTGCTTGCCTGCCGGAGAGCATCTCCCAGCCCACTCCAGTGGGGTAATGAAAAAAGTGCAGTTAAGGAAAGGATTGATACAGAATGGATCAAATGACAAGCAGAAAATTATCAAAGGCCACTTGATAAGACCAGGAACAGAGAATTGTGAGGTGGGAGAGGACACTAAAAGAAAGAACACCAAAGGAACAGATCACGGGAAAGGACAGAGAGTTTGGGGAACAAACATACAGGGAATGGCATGACATACTGGCCTCCAACCAACAGATTGAAGGCAACACACGTTAAAGTTGCTCTGGAGTTGGCCAGCTCTAGCTGGCTACAGCATGTGTAGGCACACCCTGCAGCCAAGATAAAACAGTCACAGCCTATTTCCCTACAGACAAGCAAATGCCACACAAAATGGCCCCAGCACAGCTTGTGGCTGAACTGACCTCTAATTCTTAGTGCTTCTTATTTTGGTGCTCTTGCCAACAAGATGGTGACAGACACAAGGAGAGGTGGTCACTGCTGCTTTCTGGGCTGATCCTGTCTCTGAGGGTACGACCTTAACTTCCAAAAGTACAACTCTGCCACACTTGACAAGTACCCAATATACCACGAAACATTTTAAAGATTCCTGCTGGAGATCAGATGAAGCAGAAGACCCCTCCTGTGAGAATCAGAAGATAATGAAATGTCTTCATTTCTAACCAAATAAACACTGGATTGTTTATCTTCTTGCCCCCAATTCATGTACATGGTGATTTTGAAATATTTCTGTTTATTTTATAATATGCGGCAAAATGAATGTTCCTTACACACTGAAACAAACAACCGTTTTTCTCCCTGCCATACACACACAAAATTCTACACCCAAGAAACCTCCTTCCACATCCTTCCTTTGTGGCTGTGAACTCCTCTGGGGCTGACAACTCCCAGCAGATCCAACAGAACACTCGCCATTGCTTTCAGTCAGAATATGATTGCACCCTTTTCTTAAAGCAGGCAGAGAGTTAATTGAACAGAGTTGAAGATGTATTGTAGGAGACAGGAGTAAATCAAATTATATGAAAACATTCCCACGGTTTTGATTTACTTCACAGAAAGAAGCAAAATATTAGACATCTTATATTACTTCACATTTGCCTGGAGGGCAAATGTGAGGTAAATGTTCGGAAAATTCTAAAAATGTAGCAATAAGCCCCTTCTAAGTTCTGTATTAAAAAATGCATTACTGAGAATACAATATTATTCTAAGATGCTGAACAGGAGTCTCTAAACCCATTTCAGAGGGCAATAGTTTCCACTGGTTTAGACAGGATATTCCTTTGCAACTCTGAAATTGTGAACTAATAAAAACTGTAAACAGAAGGGTTCTCAAAGCAGTGAACTGGGCAAGTTTGTAGTGCTGCTGACATCTACTGAGAGAAAGCCAAATTGCACATCTTTGCAAAGGGATGAGCCTCCCTTGGCCCTTATTTGTTGTTTACTTTTCTAGTTTTGAGCCACATTTCATGCCTGCTTGCATATTTACTTATTATCTTGCACCAATATTCACTTGCTTCATTAAGGTCAGTGAGTCAAAAGATATGTTACAGGAAATGTCAGGGAGGAAATAAAAGGAGTTTTCAGGAGATGGCTGTATCCCTTATGTAAATACTGCAGACTTGTTCTTGTAGTTGCAAATCTGAAGGCTTAGACTGACACTCAGCATCAGGTGTATCAGAATGCACTCCTAGTTCATACTGACTGCACATAAAACCCTCAGATTGTGGCAGCTGAAGCCAAAATCCACACAGTACAAAACACTAGATTTAAGAAACCACGCTGCAAAAGTAATATTGAAAATGCATATATGTGTTTCCTATAGCAAATGGATAATTTAGCTAAACTATGGCACAAATAAAAATATCACCACTACGAGAACTGTACCCCAAAAAAACCAAGTCAGAAATACTTTCTGATGTGTCTGTGTGTTGTCACAGTGACATATGGCAGTTGCACTATTCCAGCAATTCAAGAAAAAATTTTGCTGGTATCTTGTGCATTATAAAGCATATTCCTTCCCCATGCTGAACAAAGAAGAATTCATAGCCATCCATACAGCCACAGAACAATAACCATTACTACAGGTCTCATGTCTAGGAATTTCATTCTACAACAGGAAAGGTGTGTCTATCTCAGTTTGGGTAACAGCAGTTTGAGGGGTGTGGGGGAATAAACAACATAAAATTCTAATAAAGACAGAATGAGTCAGGGTAGTAACGATTGAGTGGGCATGTGTTTCTCCACTTCTGGGGCAATTTTCTCATACTGATGTTACAATGAATTTATAGGACTATAAATAAAAACTAATTTGGCAAATAAATATTTGTAACACAGGGAAACACTATAAAGCAGCTTAATTAATTTTATTTCTATAATAAGAGAAACCTTCACAGTCAAAATTGAATATCACATTACAAGATTCGATCTGAGAATAAGTTGTTATGAAATGCCCCTGTGACCTTGACAGGGCCAGGATTTCAGTGTCTACAAGGGCTTTTCCCAGTTGTTTTCTGCACATTCTGAAACAGATATAAACATGAGATCTTTGGCTCATGTATCTCTTGTATAAAGTATCCCCATCACTAATTTTTGACCACACAGGACTAAACTCAAACTTTTTTAGGTGAGCAGGTCCAGTGGATAAAGCTGATACACACTCAGCTCCCACTTACGCTGTGCTTTGAAAAATCACACATAGATTAAAAACTGCTGCACAGGGTTGGAAACCCTCTCCTGACTGTGCTCTAACTGAAGGATCTATACCTCAGCTATCACCTTGAATTTTACTTCATACCTTAAGCTTGGCTTCTACAAACATTGTGACATGCCATGTGGAAGGACTATACAATCCAGTACTTACCAGCAGGATTCATGCAGTCATCCCTCATGTTTGGTCCAGAATATATTCCTATTGCTCACACTGGCCTCCTCAGAAAAAGCAGCTGCAGCCTTGTCTGTCTTCCTAGAGTAGGAAAAGGTGAGTTATACTGCTTCTCCACCAAAATAATGCCTTGAAGAGCAACTGGAACCTAATCTTTCTCTTCAACATTGAATAGGTTTGAACCCACGTTCTCCCTCTCCCTGAGGTTTGCTAAACGGGGTAACAGCTTTCCCTGAGGACCTAAGCCTACACCAGTACACAATAGTTTGTGGGCCCCTGAGTAATGAATTTTTCGGAGACATTCAACAAACAGACTTGAAGGAAATAGGCTCTCTGCAATAAGAGGATTTAATCCCATCTGAATTCTAAGGACACCTAAGCATTTGATGGTGGGACTTCAGAGAAATGACAGTCACTTAGCTTCTGAAAAGAAAAACCCATGAACCTTATTTCCTGCCAGACTGCTAATCCAGAGTCCCCAGAGGTACTTCTTTACTGGTTCTCTTTTTGTTTTCTGGTGTGACCTGGACTTTACAAGGATCTTTCAGAGGGGGCTTCTCACATATTTTATAAGAAGCCCTGGCAGTTAACTCATGGCTGTGCCTTTCACTCTGTAGCCAGAGTTCTAAAAACTGCACAGCACAGTGTTCAACACTGTTACATCTAAGGCTCAGAAAATCCCTTAATGAAATGCCATTTATACACTCATATCAACGCACTTACAATGGGCATTTGGAAGGGTTAAGGATCTAGTAAAGCAAAATCCCACAGCCTGGTACTTGGATGGAGTTCTAACACACTGTTAAGTTTAAAAATACACAGATCAGAAATAAAGATGTGAGAGCAGACATATTTGAACAACTGTTCCTGAAAGAAATAATTTCCTTATTCGATTATAAATCTATTTCTGATTACCTAAAAAGAATGTTGAAACATATGACTTTCTAGAAAAAACTTAGTTCCAAAGATGAGTCTCTGAAAAGGCTCATTCTGGCTTGCACTCATCAAAAACCAAGGCACTCAATATCAACATTTTGGCAATTCTAATAACAAAGACTGCCAAAAATATGTTGTCTATCAAACATACACGGAAGAGAGATGTTAGAATATTAAGAACAGATGTCACAGAAATCTTAGAAAATACTCATGCTCCCCAAGTACTCTGCAAGGCAATATGTACAAAATCTCATTGAAAGATTAAATTAATGCATCTTGTTCAAATGCTTCCAAGTGTCATATATGTATGTAAACTTACTTATAAAATATGTACCTTTACTGACGTTAGAAAGGAGGATTGTGTCATAATTTGATAATGGCCTTTTATCTTACAACTTGAGCTTTAACAGTTCACTAATGCAGTAAAGACTACTTTTTTACAGGATGCTATTTAAACCATTTTGTTGTATGTGTGCAAGGTTTTCCAGTTATTGAATATTCATTTATTTACATTTTAATTATTATTCTACTGACAAATAAAATTTACCAAAAAATTCCTTTTAAAAAAACATCTAAACAACTTAATGAAAGGAATCATTCTACAAGAATAGCTAGTTGTTCAAAATTAAAAGACTACTTAGAAAACCAAAATATCCTAAGGGTTCATTTGAGCAGGCACAGAACATGCTTTCTTCCTCTGCTCTATTTATTTTCAGTTTTAACAATTCTAAACAGTAAAAATTAAGCCAAATTCCAACAGAAAATCATGGGAATAGGCTGATTTATTTATTTATTTGTAAACATAGGGCACATTGGATCCTTTATAACTGACAGAATTAAGAAAATATTTTACTTTTAGGGCTGATGTTCCAAATTTCAGGCATAGAAACCTACCTTACACAATTGAAGCCAAGATTTTCATGTATGATTGATTCAGGTGATATGAGTGTTAAAGAAAAAAACAACACCAACGAAACAAAACAAAAAAAACTGCCCCCAAACCCTACTGAATATTTTAAAGGTCACAATAAAATAATGGGCAGTGACACTATTGTGTTTCTAATGGGATGACATTTTCAAGTAACAGCCAAGAAACCAGAACACAGCCATTTGAACTAATGATTCTGACCTTTTAAATTTTCCTACTGAAATCAAATTTCAGTAAGAAGTTGATCATGGCTCTGTAAGATAGGACACCAAAGACACACACTCGTGAGCAAACAGAGCCAAACCAGACTTGTCTCTAAGTTTAAACCTGTCTCCATGCTAAACTCAACTGAAGATTTTCTGAGGTAAAATATTTACTATTGGATGTTAAAAAGCCTGTGCTGAACTCAGAAATGTCATGTTGTGGATTATCATCCAACAGCAGCGTAATAATGTTATAGTAAGACAATACACTCCTAGAATGTAATAGTAGCAACAAACCGTCATTTTCCGTCCTTAATTTTTTTAAAACAAGGCTCATTTCTTCTTCCCGTACATTGCTGACAGGATAACAGCAACACAAGTGCTGACAGTACAACAATGCTGCTCTCTCGGCCAAGGGCGGCCCGGCGTCCTCAGCGTTCGCGAGGCGCGGCTGTGGAGCCCCCGGTCACGGAGGCCCCGCCGGGACTGCTCCCGCGGCACAGCCCAGGAAAACACCTTGTATTTCCATGGCCACAGGCGTGTATGAGGGCCTCAGGGAACACGGGCAGATTTAACCGTCTTTTCGAGCACACATTCACAACCTTTGCCGAACCGGGCTCTAAAACACCTTTTTTTTTTTCCTTTTTTTTTTAATCACCCCTTACAATTAACAGATGTGAAGGCACACTTGGCATGTACAGACGGCTTAATTTTTTTCTCTTTGAATAACCTGGTTTTATCCAGTTTCCGCAGCAATTGTAAGAGTGTTTACATTGAGANTCTTTTAATAATAGAAAGCAGACGCGGCTGCCCGGTGCCCTCGGGAGGCCGCGCAGAGGAGGGCGCTGCCGGCTCCGCGCGGCCTCTCGGGCGCGTAAGGGGCGCTGCGCGGGGTTATTTATTTTGTTCATATCTGCAGACCCCCAGGGCCCCATTCCGCCCTCCCTGGCTGCGCTCCAGGCCCAGGCTGTCGGCCAGGGAGAGTACAGTATCTGCAAGCTATGGCCCATTTAAAGTTTTTCCTCAGCTCTCACCGAGCTTCTCCTCGCAGCTCGGGCGACGCCACGCCATCTCCTCCCGCCCGGAGCAGCCGCCCAGCCCGGCCGCTCCGGTTCCTGTCACGCCGAGCTGCGCCGCCCCTCACAAACACAATCCCCGAGCTGGGGTGCTCTCCACAGCCCCGCTTCGGGCTGGGGGGTGACTTGCAGGGCGCAGCTCCTGCTTTGTGTGCTTCCCCTCTTCTGAAGCTCTGTAAGGAAAGCTGATATTTAATTAAAGCGTCATGAAAAAACTAGATATTTAATTACATGATTATATCGGCTTGACAGAACATTATACATCCACAGAAAATTGTGTTAGAGTTGGAGTTAAGCTGCTAGTCAGAAGCTACAAACAGGCCAGCTATATTCCTCAAGCAATGGGAACAGAAACAGGATCAAGCAAGGTTGCATATACCTGTATTGTCAATAAAAATATCCAAATATTATTTCAAACCCTGTTAATATTCAAACTTTATCATGGTTGGTTACTCTACTGACATGAGGTTACACTACCTAGCACAACATTGTTCATTAGCAGGGCTTCATTAACCCAGGCAGAGCTTGGCGCTAATGAGATTCCATTGCTTCCATTGCTTCCATTGCCCTGTCAAGCCAGGCAGAGTTCTGGAGTGCTGCCTGGTGCCACACTGGTGTCTCATGGCATTACACCAGAAGTGCACTAATTATACAAAACACTAGTTACAATTTTCAAACCCTAAAACAAGTCCCAAGCAAGGCTATGTTAGTGAAAAAAATAAAGAAATTGGTTTCTCTCTGCCTTAGGATTTAAAATTACTGGGGCAGCCTTGAAACATTGGCACAACAACAAAAGCCACAAAATGCCTTGCATAGCACAGCTCTGCAGTGGAGAACTGGGTGATCACAGAGGGGACACCAACTCTTCAGACAGAAGCACAGATTGGGACTTTCCTGAGGACATGGCTCAGTCAGGCATCACATGGGTTTAAGCACCTAGTCCAACAAAAAACAAAGCACTGCTAGGCAGGTGAAACAAATGACAACACTGATTCAGACTGATCACATGAGTCTCAGTTGTTCCAGCTGTTCTGAAAAACACTCTTCTCCTGGCAGACTGTGTGCCACATCAAGTATTGTCCTTACACAGCTGGCAAAGAATCATAAAGGCAGTATAACCATCACTCTGGGGCTGCTCCAGCTCAATAAAAAACAGGAGTAAATTGTGTATCCACATAGTATCCTGGTTTAACCAGTGCTGTTGGGTGATCCTGTGTTATACAGCACCTGTATTAATAATAGTAAAACCATAATCTGGCAAAACATTTCCTGTTGCAGTGGTAGGCTGTAAGTAGGTCTCCTGGTTCTCCATGGGCTAGACAAAGCCCTGTGGTCCTCGATCAGAGCCCCTGTACAATGTATTTAAATGCTAGTGGATCCAGGGCAGCCCTGTGACATACAGCACTCCTACAAACATCCTCTTATATTACTGCCACAGATATTCATCTCACTGCACTGTCCAAGCAACAAAGTATGGATCTCATATCAAGTTCTGTGATAAAATGTAATCTGACTTTCCTGTCTCCTCTACTCCCACCAGTAAAGCTATTTACTTACACATCAATTTAACAGGGAATGAAAGTATAGGCTAGGTTTAAGAATTAGTGTCATGCTGTCCTTCCTTACACATCTGGAAAAGGTGTACTGGGTTTTCATCTTAATCTCTACATCACTGATTCTTAGAGCCTCCAAATATTTTGGAGCTATCTTTGTTATATACTAACATCCAAAAGAGAGGACACCAAGTCCTCTAGGGCACTTCCCTCCAAAGCTGTGGCAAAGAGTTATGGCAGAGAGTTAGATGTGACACAGACTGAAATACAAACTGCTGCTCTCTCCAGACCTCTGAAACTTTATCTCTCATCTCACTGTTTTTAAAAGACAGGAAAAGTGCAGTGTGGGTGACAATCTCACACAGACCCATTCCACCAGTAAAAGCACAGTCTGATCTTTGTGGAGAGGAGAGGGAACCCCTTTTCTAGGGAAGAAGTGTGTGATACTTCATAAGACAGGCATAGTGGATGAAATATGACATGGTACTTTGCCAGTTACCTTTATGCTAAAAGCCAAACACGATTGATAACCCTGAGACGTGCTTGCAAGATAGAGAACAGAGCTCTTCTCAACATCTGGCTAATATACCTGACCTGCACTCTCTTCTGCAGGAGGACTCTGATAACCTAATAACAATATATGATCTTTGCTGGGTTGGTTTTGGTTTCGGTTATGGGGTTTGATTGGGTTTTTTTGATTGTTTGTTTGTTTTAAACAGAATGCTATTTATAAAGTAGTGATAGCTTTACCATCTAATAAAATATTTACTTGATTAACATTTTTTTCTACATCCTGCTTTCTTTTCATTTTACAAATTTCTCTGCGTATAATATGTGGCACATGAGCACAAAAGGGAGTTTGTAATATATATACTACCTAGGAGTTTGTTATCTTTGGATCTCTACAGAACTTAATAACCATTTAGGAAATAAAAATACGCAAATAGAGAAATGAGTTAATATTTTAAATGCACATATGTCAAGCATCTCAACAGCCATTAAGTACGAACTACAAACTTCATTTCCTCTCTACTGTATGGTAGTGTGAGTCAAATGAAGGGTCAAGACAGAGCTTGAGGACAAAGTACAAAAAGAATGCATAAAGAGAATTTCCATCTGCTACAAATAATTTGAAGCTAATTTTATTACTGTTTTTTAGCAGCATTTTTCCTTCTTGGGAAAAAGTTATCTGTGTTGGAACAGGGCAGAGCTGATAAGCAAAGCATTTACCCATGCTGCCCCATCCTTTCAGCAAGATCAGAAAACAAAACTGGAGGAGGAAATCAGAACTGTCAATGTATTTAAGATTCAAGATCTGATGAGCAATTTCTCTTAAATTCCATGGGAGTTAAGGTATTCAAACCACACCCTCAGGTTTTAACCAGAATACAACTGGAAAGAGTGGCTGCCCTGTAGCAGGGGAATGTCGCAGTCATGGCATGGGCAGCACACCCCCACATCCTGATTATCAATTTACCTCTTCAGTGCAGAGCTGTTCTCTGCAGTCAGTGCTCCGAAAGCACCTGCAGATGAGAACTGAACACTTTCCCATGGGGGATCATTCAACAGATAATTCTTCTGTTACAAGAGCTGCTTAATATTCACAACCTACATTTTCCCCTTAGATTTATCCATCCTGCTTTATTCCCTGTCTTTCCTCAAGTGCACCTTTCCGAGTAATAAACCTCTAAATAATTTGTCTTCCTCCTCTATGTTCCTATAACAATGAATAGATTGCACTGTCTGAACTATAACACTACAAATTTCCGGTGCATAGTTTTAGCAGTAAAGAATTAGGTATTCTAATAAATACAAGGATAAAACTAAGGAAAATTAATTACTAAGCTATAGATCAATGAGCAGGAGGTGAAACTGCCAAAGAGATGCTCTTATTAAATTATCAAACTCAAGGCTGATTTATACCTTTCACTGGGCTTCCTTATCCATCACTTTTATAGTTTGTAGAAAGGGTTACAAAGCACAATTTGCCTTGTTTTAATTAACAATGGAGTTTTGGATAGCATGGCTATCCTGATCTGAGTCTAGGTTACTTTTTTTGTTTTCAAAATATGAAAGCAGAAAACATATTTTATTAATCTGGGAGAGCTGTGACAGAACCGAATACAATACACTTGTCAGCCTACAAGTTCCTAACATGCTTGCCTATGAATTGTCCAGAAACGACAAGCTGTGGAGCAGCCCTGCTGAAAAGGCTCTGAGGGTCTTGGTAGAGAGCAAGCTGCTTGAGCCAGCAGTGTACCTGTTCAGCTTGGAGAAGGGAAGACTTCAAGGGGATTAACAGCATCCTCCAGTACCTTTAAGGTCATCATCGAAAGACAGAGCCAGGCATAAGCTGAAATGAGAGAGGCTTCATCCCCAGCCTTACAGGAGGACAGTCATACTTGGGAATAGGTTATCCTTAGAGGTTATATAGTCTCCATCCTTAGAGGTTTCCAAGATCAGATTGCATTAAGACCCTGAAAAATGTCATCTGGCCTCAGAACTGATTGCTTTGTGCAGGAAGCTGGCCAGGAGCTCTCCTGAGGTCTCTTCTAACCTGAACTGCCACATGAATCTAGTCTGACACAGTAACAACTCTGTCAGCTAACACAAGAAACTGTCTGAATTGTACTCAACACACATCTGCCTCTCCCCACCTCTGAAAGGGATGATGACCTGTAGGTCAGACTAACACAGTAGTCCCCTAAAACTTTCTTAATCCAGTAGTACAGCACAACTCAGCCAGTGACTCAATAACATTGGCAGCCAGTTTACACTTGTGCTCCTGCTAGTGACAGCCAGGGTAAGGAACTGCAGAAATGTGCTGATGTTGACAGGCTGGGCTGTGGGGAAGCATAAATTAAACTGAAAGTGGAAATTGAAGATTACTGAATCCTGAATACACTTCAGAAGAATTCCTCATTTTGTCCAGGGCCCCAAGCAACAAAGGTACAGATCATCTCAAAATTATAATCAAAGCTTTTCTTAAAGTGCATGAACAGAGTAATTTTAATATAATGTGGAAGTAACTCTTCAGCCTCTAGAGACATGATTCACTTCTCCTGAAATAAATGGTTTTGCAATCATAGCCCAAAGTAGAGGCTTCTCTAAAGAATATAGAGAAAAACCAAAAATTGAGCATGCTCATGACCACTGACTCATCACAGCTGTAATATCAGCATCAGATCTGGACTGCAACCAGTATTTAATTCAGTCTTCTAGCTTCATGCTACCTTTTAAAAATACTTCGATAGATATAAACATCTCTTCACTGTTTGTAAGGCACGTTCTTAGCACTATCACATTACCAAAACTAAAAAACATAAAGAAAGAATCTTTTAAATATTGAGAATAACTTCTAAAAATGATTATTTACAATTTTCTTTACAGCATAATTTAAGTGGTCACCATAGCTGGAATGAAGTACAGTGCACTGCCAGGAATTTCAGACAAGGCCCTTCCACCCCAGGAAAAGTTCAGTTGCATTCTACTTTAATGGCTTCTGGCAAGCTTGCACTATTGTTTTTGTACAAACAGAAGTAAGTTTGATACAAATAAAAAATGGAACTTTATGTGAATGAAGCAAACATCAAATTCCTTAATCTTCAAAAGAAACTGTATCCCTGAATAATTAACTATGATATATTTATAAAACTAGAATAATTGAAAACAGAATTCTAAGTTGATTCATGTGGAGTGCGCTGAAATATTTATTATTGCAAGTCCAGAAGATCTGTCTGGGTTTTGTCACTGGAAATGTCTAAACTCAGTGTCCAGATGTTTATTTAAGTTGCTCCCACATAGTTCTAATGTCAATTACCAGGGGTTATCAGAGAGCATCACTGTGTATCTTCCTTGACTAATATTCTCATTTCTTCTGCATCTTTGATGTTTTCTTTCATTAAAATTCCTGGCTCACAGCCACAAAAATCTGCCGTGCAGGCAAAAAAACTGGTCTGCAGACATGACACATGACGATGTCCAATGTCTGTGCAAGGATAATATTTATCATCAGCTATCATTTAAGCAGTACTATAATCAGTACAATGCCAACCCAAAGCAGTTCTGAGAAATACTTGTGAAACCAAGGAATAAGAACTTCTAATTAATATGAAATAACCTGGATCAGTGAAGAAAATATTATTACTTACAACAAAGGTTTTGTGAATCTGTGTGGCTTGGGGATTCCCCCCCCCCATAAGAAGAAAGCAGGGGGAAAGCCAATGACAAAGTAATTTCACACATAATTACAAATAGAATTGATGGATCTGTAACTCTGGAAACCAGAATTACATCAAGACTTTTATAGTAACCAGGAGACAACACAGACCACTCGTAACAGTGACTTAAACACAAAGAGCTTATCACACAGTCTCTGAAGGTTTCATACATTCAAACACAAATAATGTCCAGATAACCCAGCTCATTTTTATAAGTATATTATCTGTTACCCAAGATCAGGGGGTTCATTTTGTTGTAGGCAAATTCTGGAAAATTAATTTTTAAAAATTTGTAAGAAAATAGAAGAAAATCAATGTTAATTCAATATAAGTGGAAGTAAGGGCTATAAGATGGCTGAAGAAAAGACTGCCAAAGCCATTTCATGGTTTCAAATTATCACCCAGGTACTAACACCAGGTTCCTCTCTTGGTGAGGAATTTCAGTTCTCAATGATCAATAAGAGACAGGCACCTTGCAACTTCAATGGAAAACTGCCCAAATGACTTGGAAATGTAAATCTCATTGACTACTTAATTTCCTCCCCCTACGCTGTCAGTTTGGGAAGGTGTATCCAACTACCAGGCAAAGCCCTGACAGCTGAGCATTCAGCCTTGCAGTCATTCTCCCTCACCAAGACCCTCCTACAGATGGTGTCATTGCACCTCCAGACTCAGTTGTGATTCTGCAGTACAAGTTTTGTCATAGTATTTGTGCCCAGTGCAGCACAGCTCAGGCAGTGCAAATGACAGCTTCGATTCAGAGATGGGTGCAGGAGATCTCGTGCTGCTACAGCCAGAGCTGCAGTATTCCCACCACTGTCTGATTAGTCTGTGAGTAAATTTAATTTATATGTTACTGCCATCAAGCAACAATTGAGAAAACATTTTTCAGAAAAAAAGAAAAAAACGTCCAGAAATTTTACAACTGAAATTTCTATTCACAAGTGTACAAAGAATATTTCCCATCGAGTGCTCAGCTTCAGAGACTCAGCAAAACTTGGACTGCGAGCACTTGCCACATTATATCACTGTCTTGATCTAATAAGCAAGTACATTAATACCAGCTGTGTGGAGAGAGGGAGGAAATAAGAATATGTTCATTAAGCATTATGGCTCCACTTACATCCCTCATGATTTCAGTGGAGTTCTGCCAGTTCATGCATGACACAATTATGGTCCCCAATATCAAACCTGAGGGAAAAGCAATGAGGGTGTCAATACAAATTCTTACAAATTTTCCTGTCAGGAAATCTCTCTTATACTTTACTGCTGGAGGACACATTCACTCATATTTAGGTGATTAGAAGTCAAATGCTTAGTTCAATGATTCTAGGAAGTTGAAAATCAATTTGCTTCCCACACACATTTCACTGTGCTCATTTGTGTCTCCTCCCTGTAACTGGTTCACAACTCTTATGCACAAATTCCCTTGCATACAGAGATTAAACAAAAAAACAGAGCCAGCATCCCAGTTCAACATAGCACTTGCACATAAATGTTCCAACAGAAATCAAGCTTTTACTTCAATTCAGTATTACGGTGAAGCTTTCACGCTTCACCAAATCAAGGGGCAATTTAGTAAAAGCTTAATAACAAAACGATCAGAACAGTTGCTTTAAACAAGAGATGACTAAATGTCTCTAAAGCTTTGCATGTATAATAATAATTACAGTATGGATTTGCAAAGTCAAATGCAGCTGAGCATCCATATCCCATGAAAAGTCAACATGATTGTAAAATGTTTGGGCTGCAGTCAGCTAACATTTGCCCATTACAGTGGCAGCAGTGACATAGCACTGCAGAGAATGAGAATAAAACACAATCATTAGCTGACTGAAAAAGAAAAAATACCACAACAAAATAAATGTTTTCACACAGCTGTGTTTTCTATTTCCCTCCACCTCCCAGAACGTGGGAGTTCAAAACCTAAACCCAAACATTAGGAGACCAGGAAATTTCAATGGTGATCTCCATACATACCACCCTAAAAGCAGTGAATTTGCAAAAAAACCTGTGAACCACAAACTAAGGAAAAGTACAGGTCAGTTAGCACCTCCCTAGAGCAAGTCCACACCACATAATACCTACACCCTGAAAAATTTGTCCTTACAAAATACTTTGGAGAAATTATGCTTCTTTCTTGTACTGCTTTGAAAAAGAAGCAAGGGTGGGAAAGCTGAGAAAAGCCTTTTCCTACAGCAGAATCTACAGGGTAGGGAACAGCTTCTTCCAACACAGGACTCCCTCAGCTTGTCCTCTTTACACCATTCATTTTCATTTGTGATAAAAGGCCAATTGCAATTCCCCTGGCCCAGGTACACTCCCCTTGCAGGCACTAACTTGCTTCAGGCGGAGGATGAGGCAGATACCACCCAAACCATGCCAGAAATGTTCTGAACTGGGTCCTACAGATAATTTTCACTGGCAAAATACAGCATGGCACATGGCTGAGGTTCCAGCCTCCTGGATCCAGGGAGCTGGCCCTGCAATGGAGCTGCACAAAGAAACGGACCAGCAGCCACATCCACACCTACAATTTGGGCTGCTTAGGTCCAGCCTCCGGGAGGCTGCTAAAGGCTGCCAGCTTGTGGTGTGTCTGCAAGTTCCACACAGAAACCCCGAGAAACTACTGCCTGGGGCTGCTCCTGGAGCATGACCAGCTTTTGCCATGGCTTCGCACTCAACTTTCGCTTCATCAGTAGTGTCTGGGTTTTCTCTGACTCCTGATACTGTGTCCCTGCAGCAGGTCCAGAAAATCCACGGAACAGTACTGCAATTTCCAAGTTCTCTCAATTTGCCAGCCCCATTTCCTCCACACAGGAGCTCACAGCTTACCATCACTGACGTTTTTTCATCACGTGGCCCTTAGTACTCCACAAGCCATCAGACAAAAAACTACTTACACAAATCTAAAACCCAGGAAAAGCTTCTGTGTCTTTTCTGCCTTTAGTTAAATTCTTAAAATCTGCTGAAAATAATTAATGTACAGCAGCATTTAGGTTTTTCTTCTTCAAAATATTTTTTCCTAAATACTTAGCATAAATTTTTAGGAGGCTAAATCTTCTAGATGATGTTACCACCATAGCTGGCAAACCAGATTGAATGTTCTCTCCCTCAGGAAAGGTTAAAGCTGCAAACAGAAACTCTGTTACAGGGCTTTTCTTCTGTGCAGTCTGGGAATCAGGTACTCCCAGCAATGCAGAAATCAAGGAACTACAGCTGGTGCTGCAGAGATATGCCATAGTTCTCTGGCTCACAGAACATATATTAGCTCTGTACCATCTCTCAGACCTGCCAGGATGGCCAGCTTTAGGTTTTACAGGTCTTTTCTCATCCATTTGTATTCCTAATTTTCTTTCCCTATATAGCCATTGCTTCCTACCTCCATCTCCGTATTTTCCTTGTGAAGCACTGAAGCAAACAAGGTCCAATTTTCCTCTAAATTTTACATGGTCAAAACAAAACATTAGTCACATGAACAACTTCAAAAATATATTATCCATTCTTTATTTTTACTGCATTAACAGCCCTTTCCAATATAACAGTCCATTCTCAAAAGAGAGAACAAGCTCCTCAACTCTAAATATACATTCTGAAATGATCTGGAACTGGGGAACAGTGAAATACACTACCATACTCAATCACAGACTTCTTTCAGTATGACTAAACCATTTAAAGATTCATCCTTTATTATCCGGCAAATCCTTTCATGATCCTCTTGTACTCTAACCTTCCACAAACTTCTAGATTGCACATCCTCCTTAATGTAGCACTCTTTTTAAACCTGAGTTTGCTTTCTTATCATTCACAGAATCTTAATTCAAAGTGCATACCTATGCTCAGAAGCAACATGAAGATCAGAAGCCCCCATGTAAGCTCCTTGGGTTTGCAAACTTTAAAACAATACCTTCGTACCTTTAGCTTGGTTTTGTATTCACACAGGACTCTCCTCCACAAAAACGCTCCAAAACTGCACTGAATAGCTGCTAATTGTTTAACAATTACATAATGCTACCACAATGATTTCCACCCCACCCTACCTCCCCTTAAAGGTGAAGTTTGCCCATTCGGGGATCATTTTGACAAAGGCCCAACATGTTGAATGCTATCAAAATAAAGATCAAGAAAATTGCCTCTGCTTCACAAAGTTTACAGAGCAAAAGTGTGTGTTAACAGCACAAGAGTTGTTTTAGTTGGTAAAAGCGTATGGTCAGCAGAAGCCTAGGCAGAGATGAATTTCAGTACTCTAGAAAACAAGTCCCTAACTGTGTAGCTTTGTGTGAATTCCTTTAGCTCAGAAAAGGCAGCATGGAGAAAACACACGCAGCATCTTACAGAGATGTGACAGCAGTCAGTACAGGATAAGGGTGATGATCCTAACAAGGGGAAGAGATGCAAACAGCCTGGAAGCGGTAATTTATGTTTCGTGAAACAGCAAAGGGAAAGGCAATAGAATTCTGAGGCTGCTTGTCCTTGAGCAGTACAAACCGCTGTAATGGGAGGACTGATGACAAGATGCAGCTGGACAAGCAGGTGATAGCATGGAAAGCACTGATCTGATGAGCTGCATCCGCAAGAGATCACTCCTCTGGCCTGTGAGTCAGAGCCACGCACCGAACAGAAATAGATACAACTGAGATCAACTGGGTCGTCAACATGGATACTGAGGGATGAATGTGAATGACTGAAAACAAGCCAAAGAATTGTGCTGACAAAGGCAAGTGATGGTGAGAAGCTGGGAGAATGAAGAAAGAGCATAGAAAAGAGGAGAGGGATAAAAAACTCCCAAGAATGAAAAGATGGCAGAAATGTGAGAAGGCCTGGAGATTACAAATACCTGCAGAGTCTGAAACCAAAGTAGCAAATCAGGAAGGCCTGAGGAGAGCAGTCCTGGCAAAACCACAAAGGTCTCTGTGAGATATTCAAGGGACTGAGGAACATAGGAGGTACCAAGTGCACAGGGGGTATTTAGATGGAGTTCCAGAAAGCAAGACAAGATAGCAGGAGGATGCATGACACATGGCAGGAGTTAGACACACACAGCAGCCTGTCATGGGAAAGGGAATGGGTGATGCAGGGATGCAGAATATGGATTTGGTTCAGTGACAGCAGGTAAGCCAATTAAGAAAAAGGGAAAAGCAGCTGATGAGAAGCCAATGAACAATGAGAAGAAGAAGGCTGCAAGAGGAAAGGGTACAGGAAAGAGCAACAGATGACCTAGTCAAAAAATATCACAATTAGCACAGCAGCAGTTCCATCTGTCAAACTGCGGTGCCAGGGTATGGACTGTGCCACAGGGACTGCCCAGGAGAGCTTGTGGAGCATTTGGGAGTGAGTTACTGCCTGCTAGGAAAGTGCTGCATGCACTCAAGAAGAGACCTTCCTCCCCCATTTTCATCCTGTGCAGCTTTTTAGATGACTGGCAGCAGAAGCAGCCTTGGTTTCCAAAGACGTCATTCCTGCAGGAACATGTACACATCCAGAGACAGCGCTGCACACACAGGCATGGCAACATCTTGGGAACAGGTCCTGCCAGGCTATACAAGGAATCTCTAAGGTTTGTTTTTAAGAACTGAACTCAAACTAGGCTTGGAAAATCCTAGTCCACAGTGAAATATCATTGTGAGATACTTCTCAGGTGTGTTCCTTATCTTTCAAAATTCATATTATTATTATTCATGTTCTTGTAAGGAAGGTTGTTTTTTGTCTTCAAATAACAGCCAAAACTTAAAAATACACAGAACACTTTCTCCAAGAAAACCAGAGGGTGGATCTCTTAATTTATAGTATTAGACTATGAAAAAATAGTATTCCAATGTATGAAAGCAGTATATAAAAATAAGGAAAAACATAAAAATCTTTAATAAAAATAGTAAAGTCTTCAGATTAACTTGATCTCTTGATGTGCTTTGCCATAATAACCAAAAATCAAACAGCAGAGTCCCTTAAAGCCCAAACAGAATTTGAGTTACAAAATAACTTTAAATTCTTACCTATTTACAGCATAAGGGCAGCAGTATTATTTTAAGGTGCAGGCACAGAAACAAGTTCTCATGTGATAAGAAGCTACCTTACAGCCTAAAGATCAGGTATTTATTGTAGCTCTCTGGGCAGGTATTTTCACCACATGATAAATGCCAAGGTAATTTTAAATAGGTAAAAGAAGTATCTCATGTTTATCCAAGACAAGAGCTTTTACATGTGAGCAGTCTGCAGGCACCTTAGCTTACTTTATGGACATGCTTTGTGCCAAAGCCCATTGCAATCACATTTTTGCACAGAATAAACCTTCTCTTGCAGCTGACCCATCATAGCCTGCACAAGTGTATTAAAGAGCTCTCTTTGCTAAAGCTGAGAACTATGGATTCCACAAGGATTAACTGCCCCAAGTGCTAAAAAAAGTCCCCAAACAAGACCAATAAATGTATGTGACATGTATATTTATGATGTCTATGCTGAGCTCTTCCTGGAGCTGTGATGTGAAAATTTTAAGAAAAAACTGACTGGATCAAGCATTCTCAATATTCAGGTTTGGGGTTTAAGAAGTACTGCACAAAGATCAGTTACACAGCTCATCCTCAGATATCTTTTCTTGAATTCAGTCTTCTGCTGAAAAATAATCTTCATCTCTCACTTCTCTGTACTGCATTGAGGCATTCCCCTCTGGTTCAAACCTGAGCATTTTTATATTTAGTCTCTCTGCAAGCTTCTGTGCTGCTAGCTTGGCTTGCATTTCCTATGTAATGAAAAGAAAGGACATAAGTTAGAAAAAGTGTTCATTTGTCATTCCCATGAATCACCTAATATACTAAAATGTAAACTTGACATCATACTATCATATTCCAAAGTGGGCTTAATTAAAAGTTTTAGTAACTAGCAAAGAAATTTCGGGTTTCTTTTCACACTTATACAGAACTATGCTATTAATGTTTAGTTCTTTATAATAAGAGTTGAAATTCTCCATGTGGCAACCCCCACCTGTGATATACTCATGCCAGTTTTAACAGAGCACTTCTACAATAGTGTCTAATAATTTAAACATTAGCTTGACACTACCTGTGAAATCAAAATCCATTACAATAGATTTTGAAGAACCTCAGAACTTGGATTCTTCAGACACAGCATAAATAAAGGCAAATATAGATACTTGCATATTTTAAGAATAACAAATACTCCTAGGCCTTCATTTATGCAAGGGACAAAAACTCTTTAATTAACAGTGAAGCGAGTGAAGTAAGTGCAATAAGGTCAGCATATCAACATACAGATTTTGTTTAATGTAGGACTAACACTTTCAGAATGAATTAATTCTTTAATTATCATTAAAAGAATTAAATACAAGACAAAGTGCCTTTCCTCAAAATCTGCCCATCTCAATTTACCATCATGAAAAGATCTCTTTATCTTTTGTTTTTCAGGAGTGATCCCGATTATATATTTTCAGGCCAAATTGCAAATGCATACCTCATAAGCTTCTTTTTGCTGTATCTGAATTGCAATGGATTCCTCTATGGACAACAGCTTAGCAGGGGAGTGGTGAAGTGGTGGCAGTCGAGCTGCTGTGATGTCATCCAAATGTTTCTTATCTCTGAGTCGTCTTTCTTCTGGAGGAACTGGAGAGCCAAATCCTCCGGGTGATCGACTGGATGAGGAACCATGAGATGATCCACTCTGCTCTCCTGATAGTCTGGAAGGCATAAAACACCTAAACTGTGACCCAAATTTGAATCACAAGGTTGAACAACTCCAGTTCCAAAACTTACTTTTATCACGTAAGAGTTGAAAAGAAATCTGAATTACTATGAAAACACAGACAAATGAAAAGTAAGCGGCACTCAGAAAAACTAAAACTATTTCTCTGCAGAGCAACAGCATGACAAGCTCCTCCTGACAGTGAACCAATCTGCTTTGCTGATTTATTAGCAAACTGAATTAGCAATGCTTTGGGAGTCACATGAGGTACAAACTGCTACTGCTACCAGAACAGACAATGTGAACTGTAATTGCCCTAAAAGCGTAGGAAAAGCAAAAGGCTTCCAGCTATTAAAGTTCTACATGTTCTAGAATTGATCCAAAGGTTTTGCCAATTGTTTAGTAGTTTTGCACCTTAAGCTATGAAATTCTATGAAGATTCATGACAATTGTTTTTTTAAATGGGTACAATTAGACCACTGCTCAGTACTGAGATTCTCTGGCATTTAAAACTAAAGAGCCAACATACTAACCTGGTGTGTCACGAGACTTTAAATCTCTTTAATCATCACTAGAAAATAAAGCCATCATGCTTGTACTATACCATTTCCAATTTTATGGACACCAAGTATCTCACAAAGGTTTTTCTATTCCATAATACTTACGCATTTGTTTTAAATTTGCGGTTTTTTATGACTGGATTCCTGGCTCTGGCCTCTAGAACTTCAATATAATGTGGTGTCTTGGGATGCTGGCTTCCAAAAACATTGCCCTTATGTTTTGTCACATTCTGCTCCTTTTCCAATATTTTTTCACCATTATCTCCATCTGCAATTGTAACTCTTTGAAAGGCATCAACCAAGGCATCTTTACTATTGTCCAAAGCAGCTGTATTTTCTGTACCATCCTCAGTATTGCTGTGAGAGACTTGCTGATCGTTATTCAGATGATTGCTTATGGCTGACTTGGAAACAACTTCACAAAAACTGTTCTGATCCTTTGTAACAGTCTTTACTTTACCACTTTTCCTCTGAGTCCTTCGATTTTCCAAAGCTGTATTTGTGGCATCTTCCTCAATACATTCCACCTCCCGCCTTTCAGCAGAAATGTCTTTAATATTAGAGTTTTCATTAAAGACTGAGGAATCTACACAGTTCACTGTGTCCTCATTTAGAACAACTTCCTGTTTGCTTGTATTAATCTCCTCCTGTTTTGCTTGAAACTCCAACCTGACAGCAGATAACAGCTCAGTTGTCCTGGCTAGTTCTTCCTCTTGCAAAATGGCAAGCTTCAACTTTTCAGCAAAATCAGAGATCTTCTTACCCTTATCTGGAAGCCTAGCAATGAACTTCCTAAAACAAATAAACAAACAAACAAAATATTATAAGCAGTCCTATTTCAATCTGAGATACAGAAATGTATTACTAGAGTAGCTAATGAAGCAAGTTTCACATTGTAGCATCAGCTTCTTATTTACATACTAAACTTTTGAAACATGTAAAGCACTTGAAGCACAGCAATAACCACGTGTTGTCAGTGAAACATACAAGTCATGAAATGGTTTGGGTGAGAAGGGGCCTTAGAGATCATCTCGTTCCATCCCCTGCCATGGTCAAGAACACCTTCCACCAGACCAGGTTGCTCAGAGCTCCACCCAATCTGGCCTTGAGTACTTCAAGGGATGGGGCAGCCACGGCTTCTGTTCTAGTGCCTCACCACCCTCACAGGGGATAATTTCTTCATTCTGTATCTAATCTAAATCTACTTTCTTTCAATTTGAATCCGTTCCCTCCCTGTCCGACACTACATGCTCTTGTAAGTAGTTTTGCCCATCTTTCTTGTAAGTTCCTCTAAGGTTCTGGAAGGCCGCAATTAGGTCACCCCAAAGCCTTCTGTTTTCCAGGCTGAACAATCCCAATTCTCCCAGCCTTTCCTCACAGAGCAGATCTCTATCCCTGTGGCCGCAGGCTGCAGAATCACACGGACATGCACAACCGGAGCGCTGCGCCGTACGCCCAGCCGCTGGAGCCCCGGGGGTATCCGCGGCCTCGCCGGTCCCCGCAGGAGCTGAAGGGGAGCGAGCGGTTCGTCCTCTGCCGCCTGCGCGGGGACGGGCGAAGCCGGCGGGAAGCCCAGCCCGCTCCTCGGCGCCCGCGCTCCGGCTGCTCTCACCGGTCGGCCAGCAGCCGCTCCTGCCGCCTCAGCATCTCGCGCAGCTCGGGCAGCGCCCGCCCGCGCAGCCCCTGAGTCGCCGCCATGGGCACCCGCCAGCGCCCCACAGGCCGCCATCTTGCCGGAAGCTACGGCACGGCGGCAGGGCCCGACTTGCTCGGAACGCGAACACCCACACGGTTCCCCCCGCCCCGCCCGCCGAGCGGCGGTGGGAGAACTCTGAGGGAGCGCCGGGGTGCGGCATCGGGGCAGCTCAGCCCCGCGCGGGGAACTCGCCTTGATCGGCTGGAGAATTGCAACAACAGCCGGCAGCGCTGTGTTTTGTGTCCAGTACGGCACTGCTGAAAGGCTGTGGCTTTGGGTGGGTTTGGGACCAATTTGACACCTTTTAGCAATATTTTGGGGCAGCACTTCAGCAGACTCTGATTGTTCCCCCTCCCCAGACACCAATCTGGTATTCTGTCTAAGTTTTTCTACACCTTTTGCCTGTGGAAATTACTAAGCTAGGTCTGAAAATAATTTTGTTTCTTAAAATTCTGGAAATTTCTGGTATCGTTTTAAGCCAATGAATGACTTTAAAATCCTGCAGTTTGATTTTTCCTTGCCTATGTTATGCTGCGTATATTATACTTTATTTTAAAATTTAAATACTTTTTTTTTTGACATACGAATCTTTCAATTGATATGCTCCAGCCACATTTTTGTGAATAATTAGCATAATTTTACTGAAGGGTCACATGGGACTAACGCGGTGCCTCTTCCGTGTCAGTGCGGGCGGGTCCGGCTGCGTGAGGCTCTATGGAGGCCACAGCATCCCAGAAACAGTTCCAGAACTGCGCAGAATTGCGGGCTGTGCTCTAGCACTGACTCCAGACCTTCCAAACTGGGACAAGCACCCTCAGCGAGCAGTCATTTTGTGTAGTAGCAGTGGGGGCATTGGTTAATGGTGGTTCCCAGGGGGCAGCTGGCAGCTTTTTAAAGTTGGTCTCAGTGGAGGTTTCTCGATCCGTGCAACAGAGAGGAGGCACATTTCTCAGAGCCTGTTAGAGCCGTTGTTTTACGAGCAGGACGAAGGCAGGGCCAACCCGGTGGGACTGGAGAAGAAAGTGCTCTGAAATGTCCGCCTGCCCCTTTGTTTGCGCAGCTGGGTGGCCGAGGGAAAGGCCAAGGGCTGGGGGAAATGAGATTAATCAAGTAGGCAGCTACCCATGGAAAAAATACCACAGTCAGGGTGAGAAAAGCCCTGCAGTGACTAGCTGAGGAGACCACTTCACTGTCTGTTACGTACTACCTGGATCATCCGTGGAAAACCCCTTGGGGAATTTTGCCTTAAAGTTCAGGGAAGAGGAAATCACAGAGTTTTTCTCACCAGGAGATCCCCCGGGATTACAGGGCACAAGGTCTTTGAATTCCTTCCTCTGTTATGCAGGCTTAAGTCATGCATCTATGTAACATTTCTGCATCTTGCAAGAAGGAGCACTTGATCCTGCACATAGGAGAAAGTGGGAACACTGGGCATGGAAACCACTCCTTGCCAGCAGGGAAATGAGAATCTAGAATGAATAATCTCATTAGACCACTGCTCTGCACTCACAAAATGTTCAGCTGCTTTATGACATGTACAGAAAAGTAATGCCAGTATTTACAGTGGGTTCCAGTTTATGAGCTAAACTGCATAAACACCGAAAAAAGTAGCGAAAAAAATGCAGAGAATAAAGTATTAATAACATGGCTGCTGGGAATCAAAACTGATCATTCTGTACCTCACTTGCAATACCATTCATGAAGCCTGTATTTGTCCAGGTTCACTGGGGAGGAATGTTGCTTGTCTTTACAGTTCGGGAGTGTCAAATTTTGGAATAATATTGTCTGTTTACAGCTAATCCACAGTTCCAGAATGATGAACAAATAGCTGAAATTTGGAAGGTGCTGGAACAAAAATATTCTTGTTTATTAACAGGTGAGTAGTATGTAGATACAATGAAACTGAGACAGCACCAACTTAGGTACAAATCTGAAGCAGGAAAAGTAGATTTATGTTTTTGCAGTCAGGAAGCAGATGTATGGAGGACTTGTGGGACGGGGGAAAATGATATCCTTAGGGAATGCTTGCCCTAGGGTGAAATACAGGTGTGTAGGAAAACCCTCACTGGCCACAGTCTGAACATGAGTAACCATACCCAGCAATACCTACAGCAAATTTATCTTAGGACTTTGCTCTTGTTTCTTTTGGGAGACAGACAGATTGTCATGTACAGTGCACAGTCATATCTTTGCCATTTCCCTCAAAGCATTCTCGGCCTGTTTGATTAGAGGATTTATTTTCTATCACCTGAATATTTTGATCAGCATTCAGGTGAGCCAAGTATATAACAAAATGGGGATTTTATTATTTCTTACATATGGGCTTTCCTATCTTTCCAATTTAGGCCATTATCTTGAGCTGGTTTGGTATGCTGTTTTCTGTCACTAGATATATAGAGTTAAATAAAATTTATTCTGCAATAGCATTGCTAGAATTACTATGTAATTTAGTATTATTTGTACAAGAAAAGCTGTTGTTTTCTGCTTTCTTGAACTTTATACTGTTATTTTTTCACTAGGGAAAAGACCAAAAGAGAGTTTAGATTGTAGGGG